>BSSO01000332.1:0-36649 GCA_030267885.1 Mesembryanthemum crystallinum
TACAAATGTATAGTCCATTTCAAATTGATGTTTACACGCACTTACTATTCATCCAATATTCAAGAGTAGTGCCCACAATATGTGAACTATCCAAATTGTCTTTAGAAAAAATTGCGGGGAACCCTCTTTATGTTACACTTTTCGTCAAAACCCCCCATTTATAGTTTTTTTTTTTTTTTTTTGTTTGTCAGTAACCCCCCTATAAGTGTGTATTATGTTGCTTGGACTCCCATTCCGGCCATTTCAGCTTTTTTTCGATCATTTTTTGTGTTTTAGGACCGATTTACCCTCATGTGCTCCTCACATGCTACACTTATATCGCTTTTATGTTTTCCTCCAATTTTCTTCCTTTTTTTTTTGTTTTTTTAACCATTCTCCTCTCTATTTACCTTTCAATCTCATTTATGCTCTAATTTCTCAGATCTCTCTATCCTCTTCTTCTTCCTTATTCTACTACTATGAGAACGGATTGAAGCCATACTTGAACTCCATTGTTGGTAAGGTATCTCTCTTCTCTTCTTCATTTCACCTTCTAGATCTGTCATATTTTTTCTTTCTCTCTCACATTTATTTGGTTGGCAATTGAACAGGATGTTGAAATTACGGTTTTTTGGGGTGAAACAAATTTCTACCATTGCATGTAGTCAATGTTAATTTGTATGTGAATGTTGATATTTAAAGTGCCAATTGCTGATTTTATTTTGTTTTGACGGACATGTCAAGTTCTAGCTCATTTTGTTAAAAAATCCTTTGCAAATGTGGAAAACCTTGCTATATTATGAAATTTGAGGCTCAATTGAACCCAGAGAGGAGGTTTTTGGCTTGTACAGATTATGACCATGAATCTGGGTATCGTGGATGTAGGTTCTTCAATTGGTATGATGGAGGCATGTGTACTTGGCAAAGGGAAGTGATTAATAGGTTGTTGAATAACAAAGGAGCTTTGCAAAGAAAAAAGAAAAAAGAAAAAGGAAAGGTTGGTGGGAGGAAATTTACCTCTGTGCAGTGAAAGAAATGGATTAAAAATGGTGTAGGAAACCCAGAATATGCTTTTCTTTTTTGGCAATGGAACGTTAGATAGGAGAGTGGGAGAGAAAGAGAGAGTAAATTTCACTGTTAGGGGGTAGATGTTAGAGTTAATTGGGCATGTGAGTGGCACAAGTTGGCCGGAGAGGGGGTCTGACATGAACGGAATGCACTATGGGGGTTTCTAGCAAAAAAAATTATAAAGGGGGTTTTTGGCAAAAAGTGTAACATAAAGGGCTTCCCGACATTTTTTTTTTCTTGTCCTTACTTTATGCTTTATTGTGCAAGTTGTGATAATGATATAAGGAGAGAGAAATGACACTAGAGGACATAAAGTAAGGATAATAGGATAATTTTATGGGAAAAAGTTTACCAAATATGGAGTGTAAACTTTAATACTCCATCCGTCCCGCAATTAGCTTTCAAAAACACCATATTTTTTGTCCCAGAATTAGCTTTCAAAACCCATAAAATCCCATAACTTTTCTATAATACCCCTCCACTAACTCACAAATATAATAAAAAAATACACTCTCTCTCCAATCACTCTCACTCTTTCTATTATTTTACTCTCTCACAATAATATCTCTCTATTACTTTAATCTCTCACAAAAAATTTCCCTTTTATTTTTTATTCCTTCTATTACTACAAGGGTAAATTTGTCTAAAAGCACTCATCTTAAATTTTGTTCACTCTTAGTTTTTGAAAGCTAATTTCGGGACGGGGAGAGTATGAAACAGACTAAAATAAAAAGCGTAAACATTAATTGGAACAGAATATTTTTTCAAATTTACCCACATAAAAAAGAAATTAAAATTTTAAGCAGGTTCTTGAACTCATGACAATAAATATTATCATTGAAAAGATCTCAACACGGACCCTAAATTACATAACTGAACCTAACTTATGGTACGAGCGGAATCATGAACCCGAAATGAAGACACCATCCAACGTGTCAAAAGAAGAGAGTGACATGTCAGCTGCACCACGTAGTAGTAGTAGTATTACTACTCTTTTAGTCATATTCCCTTTCCTTCCAAATTTCGCGTCCTCTTCATTTTCGTTCTTTACCAAATCGAATTTTTCATCAAAACCTTGCTTAGATTTGATTGCAGAATTCAACAATGGCGGTTTCGACCAATCCATTAGGGTTTTCTTCCATGGTAGCTTTGTTGCTGCTCGCCTCATCAGCGATCCTTGCAATTGCCAATCCCGAGTCGCCCTTCATTGTTGCGCACAAGAAGGCTACGCTAACTAAACTCAGAAATGGCGTCGAACGCGTTTCTGTTTCAATTGATGTCTACAATCACGGATCTGTGTATGCTCTCTCTCTCTCCTCTCTCTGTGCATTTGCTATTAGGCGACTCAATCTGGTTCTTGATTCTTATGTTAATTGTGCTAGAATAGGAAACAAATTCATGTGTCCTTGATTTTGGTTCATGTTATTGAGCTCGCTAAGATTGGTTGTTTGAACTATAGTATTTGATTTGCATGGTTCATTCTCGAATTGCAGCAGTTAATTTGTAGGCATTTGAATTTGAGACATACTCTGAGGGAAAAGAAAGATGTGAGGAGTGTAAGTGTGTACTGTGAGATGATAATGTGGATGTTGAGTGGGTCTCTGGGAAGTCAATGGTTGAATGAAAAGGGGAATTGAATTGAATTTGTTTGCAAACGACGTCGTACATGACTACCTGAAGGTATGAAACAAAGCTTGTCTTTGATCGAACAGACATGGTGGTCATGGTTGGATATAGAAATTGTCACCTCTGTAGGTACCAATCATGTACTATGCATATGCCATTAACTGAGTACCTTTCGAGGAGCTTTCATCTATGACGGTATCTGTGTTCTAGGTTAGTATACATTAATTCCTGTTATTATATGGAGGCTGTTTCAACAGTATTGAATTTCATTGGCCTGCCACTTCATTTGTACTAGTAACAATAAGAGGATGATTAAGCAGTCATTTCATTATAGCCAACTAAACCTGTTGCTGAACTCTCTTCGACGCAGTGAAAGTTGAAGATGATATATATATATATATGATCCATATTAAGTTGCACTATGCACTCCCAATATAATTGTTAGTATCTAAGACTACTAGGCTTACTCATTAATCGTGATTCAAATCAGGGTGTCTTGATAAAGCTTGCATGGACACACAACCACACATATGGTTAAACTTTGGATTGTCATTTATCCAGTGTCATTATTTTTTTCTGTTAGTGTAGAAGCTGTGTTGCATCTTGGTCTGTTCACATCAGTTTGATTGTGTGATTACTGACTAGTGATAGTAGTTAAGTTTAGCAACGGAGCAGTTTTCAGTCTATAAACAAGATCTGATTTCCCTTTATATTGGAAATTTTTTCCAGCACTGTGTATGATGTCAGTCTTGTCGACGATAGCTGGCCTTCAGACTCATTTGATGTTGTCAGTGGGAACACTTCAAGGTCATGGGAAAGCCTCAATGGGTAAGAATAGATATAGTAGTATTCTCTTTCTCCACAGGTGCTGAAGTCCAGTTCATCAGTATGCTCATTAATTAAGCTATATATTTGCATTTTACAGTGGATCTATTGCGACCCACTCTTTTGAGCTGGAGTCAAAGGTAAAAGGTGTGTTCCAGGGCAGCCCTGCCGTCATCAGTTTCAGGATCGCTACTAAGCCTGCTCCTTTGGTATGGTATCTTTTAAGATGCTACTTTCTATTTTGTTAATTAGAATCTATTAACGAAAATCAAGGCTCACATACCTGAAGCTTATATATCTCATTGGAGCCAAAGCTTATACACTGATTGCACCGCTCATGCACCCATTGGAGCCGAAGCTCATACACTTATTGGGGGCTCATATACCCATTGGAGACAAAGCTCATACACCATTACAGCACAGCTCAAAGACGCCAAATGAATAAAGCCACAAGAACCCATGGGAATGGAAGATTAAAAACACTCCTGAAAGTAAAGTCCCAAAACAATAGAAAAAAAAACACAAACCCCCTACAGCACCTAAAATAACAACCTGAAGTAGACTCCCTAGCTCACCCCTTTGTTGCTACCTTCTTGATTGAAGTACCAACATGATGACCAAGGTCTGTTTCAAATCACTCCTTGTTGCGTCTTCAACCATTATTATCGGCCCTTGTTTCTTGAACACCCATAAGTTAGCATCCCCTAATTGCAACCACCACTCTCTAATCTTCCCTAGTTGCTAATAGTTAGAAATTGCAAGCTCCTGACAGGATCTCTACTCAACACCACCAAGCATCTCACACCCAATTCACGCCAAAATCATAATCAAACAATACATTAATCCCACAACCACTCAAAAACAGTAAGTCAAACTCAGTGCCACCCCTCAAAATTAAAACCAATAAACCTAAATGCAAATCTTCTGCTAAAACATAAGAACCCCTTCCACACAAACTTCACTGCACAATCACCACCATCACCTACAAATGAACAAACTTGCACACGTGCTCCATCAGTAGAAACCCCTGGCCTCAATCCTTCTTACTCAGAACCACTCAAAAATAGTACAATTTATCCAAATCCTAAACAACAAGCACAACGCACCAACCACGAACCAAATCAGAGGGCGAGAAGATTAGTGGATCTACAACACCAAGATAAAAAGAACGAAAGGAGTAAAAAATCCACTCAAATCGGTACGTCGGGGGAATAACTGACTTGAGTGACATACCAATAGGCAAGAATACCACCCTTGAAGTTGAGAGCTCGAACCACTTGAATGTACAATCAGGCAAAAGTAAACTCCGCTGTAGGAGCTATGGCAATTCTGTGAACATAGTCCCCAAAAGTAAACCAATCTGTCAAGTTGGGAAGAGAGAAATGGTTAAAAGGGGATGGGGATAAGAGGCAGAGAGGAACCGGCAAGGGCCACAAACGATGGTGGCAGCCGCCGCCAGTTAGGTTTTCAGAAGGGGTGAGGGTAAGAGAAGGAAGGCAAAAGGCTATGTCAACCTTTTTTTTTTTATGTTTTAAGTAATTTCTCTAGGGTAGTAATTTTTTAAAGATGCTATATTTTCTCCTCTGAATTCTTATATTAACAATCTTCGTAGCTGATAAGTCTCTCTTTTTTCTAGGTGGCATATTCAACTCCCATTTTGCCATTGAACATGCTTGCAGATACTAAACCAGAGAATAAGCTTGAATTGGTAATCCTTTTCTTTTAGAGTCTTGGTTGTATCAGTTTCTTGGAAATGGCATTTCTTCACCTTCCATATTTCACTATTATATTCCTGTTTGTTTTTAATTCCTTTAGTTGTGTGAGTATTGACTGAATTGCCTGTCCTTATTTCCTCTCTGTGATCTGTTGGCTGGTGGCGGTGCTAACTAACGTTCTCAGGCGAAGGTATGTTTCATTTCTCTAATTACTGTAAGCAATCTTGTATGTTTCTTTGTTTGTAGACATCATTTTGGATGGGTTTCAATCTTCTTAGTGTTTGTAAGTCCATATCTGCATGTTATATATTTTGGACATCTAAATTATGTTCAAAGTGTCAAAAGGCTTGGGGGCTGGGTGCTTAACTGCTCATCAAATAAGTACAATCATGTTTCTCCATGCTGGAGATATGCAAATCGTTGTATATTGTCTGCTTTGGTTCTAGCAATCATATTTTCTCAGTAGAGCTGTATATGTTGAGATGAGAATTGTGATTTGTTTCATCAAGGTAAAGCACCCTATGAGCTATGATCCCAGGATTCCTTCACGAAATGTTTAATAGATTTTGCAGTGGTGACTTTAGATATTGAGTGTACTTGAGATATCAATTGCTAGATAATATCTTCATATGTCCTCACTTGCAAGAGTTCCATTCTTTAGCAATCACGGTATCCGTTTTCTTTTTTCTTTTTAGCTGGAATAGGCAGTCAAATGTTGTGGCCTTGTGGGATAGTATTGATGGATAACTGCGATAAAAGATAAAAAATACTGCATATATTGTTTTCTCATAATGAATACTTCTATGTGCAGAGACTTCTAGCACAATTTGGTCCACAGGCTTCCGCAGTCTCCCTTGTGGCCTTGTTTGGATATGTAATTGCTATTCCTAAGTCAAGTGCTGCCAAAGCGAACAAGAAGAGACGATAAAGCACTCCTGGTATGAGTTTTAAAAGATATCGAGGCACTCCGTTGTGGCTTTTTTTCACTCAACATTGTAGGAATTCAAATTGATCTATTGAATAACTAATTTACAAGGTTATTCTCATAATTAATTGCGAGCAATTTATTGCCTGGACTTGGGGCCAGCCGCCATTTTGTGTGTATTTCTTTTCATTTTTTTTTCGTTACGTTTTTTTTGTTTTCCTTTTTCCCCCTCTTTTGTGGAGTTGCAATCATCCCTCTCTTCTTCGATTTATTCCCCCTTTTTTGAAGAATAGGTCTACTTCTTTTATTCATCTACTCGGGGGAAAATCACTAAAATCATATTACTAACGTAGGGGATTTTACAGCTATTACTTAGTATATCAATACAGCTTAACAAACACAGTAAATTGGATCTGACTAACTGAGTATAGGGTCTAGAGACATCTCTGAAGATTCTGTTGTTTCTCTGCTGCCAGATGCTATAAACAGCTGAGAGCAAGAGCAGCTCTTTAAACTCTTTGGTTCAGCTTCTTGCCCTTAACATATTTCTTATACCACTCAAGCTCATCATCAAGCTTCATAGGTTTTTCTATGTATGTTGAACGAAGTGAGGATGCTCTGCCATACCTTGGTCGAGAAGGGGCATTTAAAGAATAAGTGCTGGTGGTCTTCAGAAATCAGAATTGCTCTTACGGAGCATACATCTTCTGGGGAGGTGCCATCCTCTCTGCAAACTGTAGCGAGTTTCGTCCTGGAAGACATGAGCAGAATATGTTTGTGTCTAGACATAGAGAGGGTGTCCCAGACAGTCTTGTGGTGTATAAATGATGTCCATGCTTCCTAAACAGATCATAGCCAAGTTTAGCTCTATAGTCTCCCCTGCAACAGTGTAAGAAGGCCTCTCTGCAGGGAGCAGAGTTATCAAGTGCTTTAAGCAGTTTTTGGGAGATTATATACAGACGACCAATACGATTCAATCCCAAAGATGACAGAATTTAGCAACCGAGCCCTCCCCGCAAAGCTGAGGAAACTTGTTAGCCCAATGATGGAGTTTGGAGCTGATGGAGTCAAGGAGCTGCTGGCATGCTGTAACCGAGAGTCGAAGGAGGATAATGGCACCCCTAGGTACTTAAATGGGAAGTGATCTTCTTTAAATCCAGTAGCCTGAGCCAGTGATGACTCATGAAAGCTTTGTCATCCTCAGAGACCCCCAAAATATATGGAGGGTCTTTTTTTCTTTTCTTTTTTATTTTTATTTTATTTTATTTTGTTCTAATATCAGGTTCATAATTCATGAAAAATAAACAATAGGTTCGTAACTGATAAACACAAGGTTTATAAATGATAAACAATGGACCTGTATGGTTAAGTTTTTCAGTCTTAGTATTTGAAATACTTATTTTGAAAACTAGAATCAATTTATTTATTTTTATTTTTTATTTATTTATTTATTTATTTTTTATTGTTTTACTTCTGTTTGTGTTGGTGTTTAGTTTCTATCTTTTGAAAATTTAAAACCAGTTTTGGAATTAGCTTCGTTTTTTTTTTTTTGGTTTCGGTTTTGTTGTTAGTTTTGAAAATCAAATAGATAACCAGTAAGGCAAAAAAATTAGTTTTAAATTAAATACTAAATTTAAATGGAAAACTTAAAAAACTGTTACTCGTTAATTAACAATAAAAAAATCACCTTGAATGCAAATTTCTCCACAAAAATTGGTCCAAACCGGTCTGAAAATATCCAAATTCAAATTCTTACCTCGGTTTGAGCTGGTCTGATTCGATCTTGGACCTATTCAGCCAAGCTCATATTGATGTGTATGTGCCTGAAAAACCTCATTCTTTTGTTCAACCTAGTACAGTATATAACATAACAAAAATCATTCTGAAAATACACACTCTCTTATCCACCCAGTATGCTATAGAGTCATACTTGTTTTGGCCACCACAAAGGCAGAAACGTGTATCAACAAGTACCCCACGCTCAGATGAATATTCAAGTTTCAACGCAAGTTTTAATTATTTTACTTTTCGTTTATTTCAGGAAAATCGTGTGCTTAGGCACGGATAGGCACGACAAAAAAAAATAATACAGTATAAAATTTGAAAATGTACCTAGGCACAATATGTCGGCACGGCATGATGGGCCATGGGCAGTAAGGCGTACCTGGGTCGCCTGGAGAAAAGGCAGCACAGCACGACACGATGCCTATTGACTCGGTTGGGTATCCCGAAGCTCCAGGCACGCCGACAAGGGATGTGGTCGGCCAGCATGACCTGTGACCACCCCTAACTCGTGAGCTACTTTATTTCCATCTCTAATAATGAAATACCATGACAAATTAGTAAAAGTATCAACACAAGACAAAACATCATCTAGACATGTACTATCGACTTGAAACAACAAGTACATCTATCACCTCTAGTAAGAGAATTGAAAACCACTAGAGTATCGGTCTCCAACACAACACGTCTAAAGCAATGCGCTAGTGAAAGGTGAAGCCTAAACCATTCGCTTTTGCTTCCGCTATGCCAACCTCTTGGTCACCAAAATAGTTCATCGTTGCACCCATAAGTGGCCTTTTCATGTTATCCCTAAAAATAATGCTATAGAGGTTCCCACATCTCCAATAACATGCGTCCCCATACATATCAACAACCCCCACGATATGCGCAACTCTTTGGCCACATAAACATGAACTTGTATCATCTCCTCAAAAATTCTTTTATAATGAGTCTATCAAATTGTTCAAGTAAAGAGACAAAGTGTCGAAATTCCTCCGTCCGAGTCTCGATGTCACATAATTAATCCACTTACGTAACGAGCGTGCAACACTGAGATTTTCAATGAGTATGTGAAAAAATAACAACATTTGAGATCTCTGGGAAAAAAAGAAGTAAATTGCGTTGTCGTTTATAATATATAATTGCATATATTTAAACAATTAATAAGTTGAAGAATCGATAACATATTATGTCGTTTACATAATTGACCAGAAATCGTTATATATATAAAAAAAAAAACACTATATCACAAGGGTGGAAACCTATTTTTTATATTTTTTTAAAATATATATTTTAGTTTTAAAGTTTGTGATTTTAAAAAAATTAAAACTATAAAACAATAAAGTATATCCGACAACTCAGAAGAGAAATCAAATCAAAACAGCCAAAAAAAAACAGAAGAGAGAAAAGAAACACTTTTACGAGAGGATTGGCCTTCTTTCTGCCCTCCCCTCTGGTCCAGCCAGCCAACTTGACCATTCCCTCTCTCTCCCGCCTTCCCTCCCTTGTCTCTCTTTCTCTCTCTAGATTTCTCTCTCTACCTTTCTCTCTCCTCCCCACCCCACCCCACCCCACCCCCTCCCATCCCTCTCCCAATCCCAATCTCAACATCCGTAGCTGAATTGGAAACTTTCCAGATCTCGATTTCCTGCGAATTTCGCCCCCAATTTGATTGCGATCTGCTTCTCTTTTTCGGAAAATCAATCCACAACTTTACAGATCAACGAGGAAAGATGATTACGATTCCATATTTGACAGCATTATCAACCTATTTCAGCTACGGATTGTTGTTCGTCTTCGGCCAGTGTCGTGATTTCTTCCGTAGAATCATCGATTGGTGGACATCCGGCAGTCTCCAGGTTCTAAATTTTTTCTTTTGATTTGTGGAATTGAATTCGTATCTGTTCTTTTGGTGTTCAATTTCTGAATTTTTTTTTTTTTTGGTTTGATTGTTATTCAGGGTTATGCGCCGATATGTTTGGGCCTCGAAGATTTCTACATTCGTCGTCTCTACCTTCGTATCCAGGTAATTAGAAGCTTTGTTATCATAATTGGGTGTGAAGATTTGAAATTGACATGTTTTATACTCTGTTTGTATAATCAGATTGCGAACAGATTCAGATTTGATAGGCTTTGGTAGATTCATTGTTATTGAGCCCATAGGTAATTTTGGTCAATTGAAACTCGAGAACTTAGCTTTGGCTCCTTGATCATTGGAGTATAGGCGAATTATGTGACACCGAAGACGACAGATAGAATTGGCTTTTCTATAAGAAGTTGCAAATAAACCATCTAGTAATTTATTGCTGTGACATAAAAGGAACTAACTGTGCATTATGGGTGAACTTTTTTCACTAATGAATTGTTGCAATACTTGAAGTATTGGTTTAAGCCCCAAACATGGGTCTAACACTTGTTTAGAGTTAAACTTTAGATGGATACAACTTTATGTAAGTGAACCTCTAGGGAAGTGGGGAAAAGTGAGATTGTTTAAAGCTAGTGAATTTTTTTGGCATTGTTTAATTTGATCTGTAAAAAGAAAAGTAAAATCTTTTTGAAATTTGACTTATTTGTGTGTGTTAAGAGATTTATAAGTTGTGGCAATTGTCCAAAGTTTTTTCATCTGTTAAGATGTAACTTTGAAACCTATGGAAGCCTAAGAAGCCTAAATTTATTTCTTTTCTGAAAGAGTTTCATTCAGTTGTAACATTAGGCTGTTTTTAACTCTGTAATAACCAAACATGTGAAATTCTCAGCCTTTCATAGTTTCATACAAGATCCCACATATATACCAAAGAAATAAAAGCTTGTGTAAGATGTTGGAGGTACCCCATGGGTCAATTTTTATTCTTTATTACAATGTCCATTTTTCCAACCATCTGTAGGACTGCTTTGGACGGCCAATTGCAAGTGCTCCTGATGCTTGGTTTGATCTTGTGGAACGTTATTCCAATGATTCTAACAAGACTCTGAAGTATGTATTCCGTTGTGTCTAAAATTGCTCAAGTTTTATGAAATTGGTTTGGTCCCTTGTGTTTAGTCCCTCTTATTCTTAGGTATTCCAAAATTTGCTTTAATTGTTGTTTGCCAATCAATTCAAGCTTTTCTCCTGCAGACGAACAGACAAACTCAGGCATGTTCTTAATTTGGGTTCATACAATTACCTTGGATTTGCTGCAGCAGATGAATATTGCACACCCCGTGCGATTGAATCACTAAAGAAGTTTTCCTCAAGCACTTGCAGCCCTCGTGTGGATGGAGGTGCTCATTTAGCTCTTGAGATGTACCATTTTATTTATTTATTTATTTATTTATTTTCATGAATATGTGCCAAGTCCATGTACTAGTTTATTAGCTTATGGTGACGCTACTATGAATGCAGGCACAACGACACTGCATAGTGAACTAGATGAGTGTGTAGCAAATTTTGTTGGGAAGCCAGCTGCTCTAGTTTTTGGGATGGGTTATGTTACAAATTCTGCTATTATCCCTGTCCTAATTGGCAAGGTATCTATTTTCTTACCATTTGGAAAATATGTTTATAAGTCTATTGAATAATTATATGCTAGTGGATCTATAAGCATGAAAAGGGACATGGATGTCATATTTCCTTGATGGTTTTCAACAGGGTGGGCTGATAATTAGTGATTCTTTGAATCATAGCTCCATTGTTAATGGTGCTCGTGGATCAGGGGCTACTATTAGAGTCTTCCAACATAACAGTGAGTTACTTTAAAACCCTGCTTAGCTTATCATTTTGTAGAAAATTTCAGTATCTCTATCTAGGGATCATATCATGTTGCAACATGCATTTCTGAATGCTCTTTCCTATCTGAATAACCTTTGTTTTGTTGTTTAGCCCCATCTCACTTGGAGCAAGTTTTGAGGGAACAAATTGCAGATGGTCAACCAAGGACACACAGACCATGGAAGAAAATCATTGTCGTTGTGGAGGGCATATACAGTATGGAGGGGGAACTTTGCAAACTCCCGGAGATAGTTGCAGTATGCAAGAAATACAAGGTAAAATAAGTTCTTTCAGTGATCATCTTTGGTTGCTCATTCTATTCTACTGATGGTTATTTTTCATTCTTCTCCTACCAATTTGTATCTTCAGTTAATAGCTATGTGCGCCTCTAGAAATTCTTATTGTGGGAGTCAGTAAATGTGATGTCAAATTCTAACAGATCACACACATATATACTGGTATAAAGAATAATTGATTAGGACATAGCGGTTGTGAGCATGTGATGAAAAATTAGAAACAACAGCTATAAAAGTGCGTATCTTTAGCCTTTTAAAAACTGTGGATGTTTTGTTGTATGTGCCCTATGGTACAGAATAGTGATACACTAACAATTGCAAACTTAGATAAAATTTCTAGTTAGTTGCCGTATCATAAAGCCATCTCTGAGATTCACATTGGGGAAAAGCTGGTATTGAATATGAGGTAGTTGATACTAATTGATGTGGATATTTTCACTGGAGTTGCGCTTGTAGAAAATAGGAAGTAATTCATCTATCGTCTACAAGCCTGTGGATTAATGACATTGCAGATATAATTACTGATATCTGCTCTTAATGTGAACTAGTTATTAGTTCCCAAATTGATGGCAATGTGTTGAAAAGGATAGGAGGTGAAGATTGAAAGAAACTGCTCTCATGCAATAAAATCTATCTTAAAGTTGGAATCTGGCCAAAAGGTCAAATGAAGAAGTAGTACCACGAGAAAATGTGGTGGGAGTTGTATGACTCTCTTGGGATGTCAATTGTGGACTGATTATAAGATCAGCCTCAGTTTCTCTGGACATGGCCTTATGTGCCTTGTGAACCTAGTGTAAATTTATATGGAGTAGTTGTGTAGCACATCACCAAAAATTCTTTTATACTATACTCCCTCTGTCCCACCATTACGTGGCCATTGTACTATTCACTCTAACGTCAGGGAGATGGTAAAATTTGATACGTAGAGAGAAAGATAGAGAGGGATAATTATTAAAACGGGTAAATAGATTGATGGAGGGGATAAATGAATGTTAATTACGTATTTTTTTGGGGATGAATAGTACAATATATACGTTTGAGTTAGATAAAGCTTTGCAAACAATGGCCACGTAATAGTGAGACGGAGGGAGTAATTTTTTTTCTCCTTTTTGTAAGGGCTATGAGGGGGAGGGGCTGTGTTATTCACAACTGCTTTTGCAGTCATTGGGGGTTCCTCAAGTTTTCTTTCTTGTTGTGATCATATACTCTCTTTTTCGGCGTTAATTGTCATGACATTTAACATATGAATGAAGTATGATGTTTTCCACCAAGTCTGATGTTGAGTTCCATTAAGCCACATGCTATTTCAATGGAGTTGAAACAATTTGGACTCACCAAAGAAAAAATTGAGGAGGAAAAGAGTCCGCTATACCAAGAGTAGATAATCATAACTGGTAGATTAGAAGTATGGAGAATTTCACAAAAAAGGGCAGCAAAGGATGCATGTGTCTCGACGCTTGGAAACTAAACTGGTGCCAGGTTTGAAGAGGTCTGAGCTGTCAATTTATTTTAGAGTATAACTTTTGGCAACTGGGAGGAAAACTGGCTTATTCAGTTAACATTTAAGCTTTCAGGCTGAAACCTACATCAAATGTTGATTTTCTAATCAATATTTCACTTGCTAAGGCCCAGTATGGTATGGTTGCCAGTTGCCAGTTTTCAGTTGTTTTAGGAACTCAAAACCAGTTTTTGAAAACCAATTTTTTTAGGCCCTGTCAGGGGTGGTTGTTAGTTACTAGTTTTTGGTTTTGAAAAGTTTTCCACTCTTTGTAGAAATTTAATTTAATGGTGAATTTTTTTTTGTGCTTACAGTTCCCTGCTTAATTTTCAAAATTGACAACAGAAAACTGAAAACCAATATATGTGGTTAAAAACTAGTTTTGAGTTTTCAAAAAAATTAAAAAATGGCAACTGACAAGTAAGCCCTGGTCGGGGTGGTTGCTAGTTGCCAGTTTTCAGGTTTTTTAAAAACTCAAAACCAATTTTTGGAAACCACTTTTGTTGGTTTCCAGTTTTCTATTGTCAGTTTTGAAAATGAAGCAGGGAACTGTAAGTACAAGAAAATTCAGCTTTAAATTAAATTTCTACACAGAGTTGAAAATTTTCCAGAACCAAAAACTGGCAATTGGCAACCACTCCGAATAGGGTTCCAGTTTTCTGTTGTTAGTTTTGAAAATTAAGCAGGAAACTATAAGCACAAAAATTTAATCTTTAAAATTATTTAAATTAAATTTGTACAAAGAGTTGAAAAGTTTTCAAAACCAAATACTGGCAATTGACAATTATCCTAAACAGATCTGTGACACCTTAGCAAATGCTTGAAGAAAGTGGGAAGGAATGTTTTTCTGCGAGTTTACAGCTGCCTTCTCTTTATTGAAGGCAGGACCTGTCTTTTCCTACACAAGCTGATACCATGTCATAGCTCTGTAGATAGAGCTGGTTGTGGCAGGTGTATTAGGGCCAACTAATCCTAGTTAAGAGAATCTTTTGCAAGCTCAACCATGCATAGTTAACATCTGATATTAAGATTTCCGATTTCCTATACTAATTTTTTTATTTTTATTGATTTATTTGTTTATTTTTTATATCAAACTTGAGGCTGAGGGGCTGTTGTTAATTCTTTTCTTGCTCAGTTGCTCCATCAGCAAGCTTGAAAAACCCATGTTGTCAAGTATGTTTGAGCTCGAACATTGTTCTTAATGCTATTTTGGAATTCGAAAAATTCCATCCTGATGCTGCTATTTCATCATGGAGGATCACCTCATTTAAGGAATTGGCCTTTGAAGTCATTTTTCTCATTTTCTAATTTATCTATATATTTTACCCCTTCTAAATTCATCGATGAAGTTGCCAGGACAGCTGACCTGGGCAGTTGTGCTCCTCATTGTCCTTGCTAGTAATCTGGAGAACTTGTTGCATTTTGGATAGAGAAGTTCGGTACAAACAGGACCAAAGAAAAAGGGGCTTAGTTCTTGTAGTCATTTTAAAGTAGCTTGGTTGCACTTAGAGGCTCGTATTAATTAGGGAATGGATATAATCTATCAACAATGAAGGTGAAGCGTGATAAGTTTTTTGAGGCCTAGATATATGGCTGGGAAATTTATTCGTAGGCAGAAATAGCACTATTTTTTGTGGTAGTAGTTGAGAACTTTTATCACCAAACCATTAACCAAAAAATCTCATGCAAAGCTAAGAGGGAGACATTGAGCAATGAGTCACTTTCTAGGAAGGGTGCTTCATGTACTATATTGTAAGCCTCAAAGCCCAAACTAACATCAATTGACTCACAAAATTTCCCTCCTGCATGCTAAGCTTCCAACGCATCAAAATATCGAGTCTAGCTTTTGCTTCTTCTTTTTGCCCAATTCTATACTTTACTTGGCTAACTACTAATCAATGAACGGAGTTGGTGATGGCATAGAGATTCACATACTCTGTTCTACAAGAATTTTATTTATTTATTTCCAGTGAAAGTATTAGAGTAGGATTCGTTGCATTTTTCCTAAAACCAAATGAACATGGAATAGTTATGTTACCACACTTGAGTGGACATCTGGGCAAAGCAAATTGGACCGACGGCCTACAATTGACAATAGACAATAGGGTCTGATTTTGTCAAAATTAAAACACGACCCCAGGCCTGGGTGCAAGATGGTACAGACCCATAACATCTCTCGGAAGCTATCCTTTTGGTCCATGACATGTCGTGGGCTTTTGCTGACTATTGACTTTTCTCTTTTTTGCAGGCATATGTCTACCTGGATGAGGCGCACAGCATAGGAGCTGTTGGGAAAAGTGGTAGAGGTGTCTGTGAGCTCTTAGGGGTTGATACTGCTGATGTGGACATCATGATGGGAACTTTCACAAAGTCATTTGGATCTTGTGGTGGTTACATTGCTGGATCAAAGGTTTGTTTCTTGTGCTTTATCTACTGAAAGAGATTGCTACTTTTGATTGCCTTTTTGCTTGATTTAATTTTAACAAAAAAAATTAGAAAATCTATATATCTGCTTTGTGATTCATCTTCTTATGGTAAAAAATACCTTCAATATCTGTTGCTAGTTCCTTGAAAAAAAAAATGTCGCTAATGCTGGTTTGACTTGTTAACTTCGGAAGCTTCATGACTTACATAGTAGCCTTTGTTGAAGTGTATGTCTTTTCTTTCATCTGTGTTATTCCTTCTCCTTAGCCTTAATTCTCTTTCGGATCTTATTGTTTTGGCAGAGCTGCCTGATAACCCATGACTCTCTTTAGTCTAATACTAGTATCTGTATCTCTGTATGTGGGTGATTTCTGATAGTTGAATTACAACTGTGGTAATGTTTTAGTGGATAACATTCTTTGTGGTGGATGTTGGCCGCAACATATTTGACCTTGTCAATGGGGTGTACTGAGTACTGACCACTCACCACTTAGATTACATTCTATCAGTTATGTAGGAGAGTTCTGAAATCACAATAATCATTCCCATGCATCATGCTTGTTGATATTCAGTAGATTATCTTGCCATTGTAGTCTTCAGCACAAGTTCAATGGATGCAGTAACTTGAAATTCAATGAAATTAAGATTGTTTTTTCATCATTCAACCGCCAAAGCCCTAACATCAAGTGCATATTCATGTTATTATTCAATTGTTCAAAAATCCATTCTTGTGCAGGAGCTTATTCAATTTCTCAAAAACACATGTCCTGCTCATTTATATGGGACAGCAATATCACCGCCCTCTGCACAGCAAATTATGTCTGCAATAAAGGTTCTTCTTGGGGAGGATGGTTCCAGCAGAGGTTGACATCCCTTTTCTTTTTGCGTTTTTCTTTCTTTTATTGACAGTGACTGTTATAAACGTGAAATTCAGTGTTGACTTAGCCAATTTTGTATATCAGGCGCTCAGAAGCTTGCAAGAATACGTGAGAACAGTAACTTTTTCCGATCAGAACTCCAAAAGATGGGTTTTGAGGTCCTTGGGGATAATGATTCACCCGTGATGCCCATAATGCTCTACAATCCATCCAAAATTCCTGCATTTTCCAGGGAGTGCCTCAAGGAAAATGTAAGTACAATTACCTTTACCATACTACTGCCCCAACACTTTCACGAGGTTCTCACCTATCTGGCGACATATGTACCCACAGCATTACCCTTACACTTGCATATTAATATCATCATTACTTGCTAGATCTTTGAACTTGTGGTATCAATAGGAAAGTTCTGTATTTTGCTTCCTTAATGAGGGAAGATATTGTTCCTTTCTGGCCTGAGCAATAAGTAATTGATCTTTTCACTTTGTGATGTTACAGGTCGCCGTTGTCGTTGTGGGATTTCCTGCAACGCCGTTATTGTTGTCGAGAGCACGTATCTGTATATCTGCTTCTCATACAAGGGAGGACCTGATTAGGGCTCTGGAGGTCAGTAATAATCTTTGGATTTATTGAATGCGACAATGATATAATGATACTTCTCTAGGATTATTATTGTAATTCATCTTTGGTGTGCTCCTTGGAGGCCTTTTGGCCATACTTCCAGGCTTTTAAGCTTCTCCTTCATAAATTTCTAATCCCCTCACCTTTCTTTCACTTATTCCTCCTCAAGGGCTTCCAAGAAGCCACAATGGGGCTGAATAGTATTTCTGAAATGCAGCTTCAGTTTCTAGTCCCATCTTGGTTTTCTTAGAAGTTCTCGGGAAAGGAGGTTAGAGAAATGTGAAGAAGAAGCTCAAAATCTTAGAAGTGTTGCCGAACAGCCCTCAAAACAGTTTTATTGCATCAAGTCTGACGTGTGTACAATCTTCATTTTTTTTTCTTTTTCACCCTTTTTCCTTATGGACACTCTCCTTGTAATTCAGGTTATAAGCAAAGTTGGGGATCTGGTGGGCATAAAGTACTTCCCTGCAGAGCCGAAGAAGACGCAGCGGGAAGATGGCATGGTGAAGCTAGATTAGAACCCCCAATTTTGCAGCAAGTTAAGAAGGTTATGGAGAGTTTAGGCTGGCTGAAAATGTGTAAAATATTTATTATCTTTTTCTCCGAAGGGAGCTTTTAGATTAATTCTTTTCCTATGGTATGTGTCTATGTTCTGGAAATCAGTAAAAATTCGATTTTCTTCTCTCGACATTCCTCGTTCATATATGTCTAGAGTCCGACCAGCGGGAAGAGTGGAGGGAATGGAGGCTTCTTATTGTGTGTAAATATTACCCGTCTTTGAGGACTCCTGATGCGATTATTTCAATTTTATACTTCTATAAAGAAGAAAATTCCTTTAGATTTGCCTTTAAATCAGGGACGATTTGTTGTCCTCTTAACAGCTCAGGTTGTGAGGATGTCGCTCCTTGTATTTTTGATAGTTTGGTCTAAGTTTTTGTCAAAAATTACTTATTCATCTCACATTCCTCACCCACCACCGCCTTTTTCTCCACATTTTTCTCCAATTTGACGCCTAAGAAATTGTAAGTTATAATTTGGTGGTTCTCAATCTAATCTTATTTCAGCTTGTTAGAAGTTAAAATAGATGAGGATGGTGAGAGAGGAATGCGAGATGGATAAGTAGTTTAGCTTGGCTAAACCTTAAATCTTTCTAGGTGTGATTAGGGCTTCATCTCATGATAGTTCTTTTGTGCAATCATGTGCAACCATAGTAGTGCTAATAATCATAGATAAATCTGACTCTTAGAAAAATCAACACAATCCACCCAATTCTTAATCTGCTTGACACTCAAAATTTGATAACCCGATTGATTTGTCCTATTTGACATCCGATTAAATTCTGTATTGGAATTGATTTTAAACTTTGATAAATCCAAATTGGACTGACTGAATTGAAATCTACCCAATTTAAACTAACCTTGTATCTAAATTAACTGAAAACCTTGTATCTAAATTGACTGAAAAAGTATCAAGAGAACATAAATGAAAATATTGTTACCAAATTCATTTGTAGGCATAACGTAAAGACTACAAACTTTTAAGATCAGAATGTAGATACAAATTCGAATCAGTTAATTTCACTTAAATTTGAAAATTTTGATGCTATCTTCGACTCGACATGCTCAAAAATCTGAAACCCGGCCTTGTGACCCTGAATCTGAATTAATCTAAAACCCTCTTGAACGATTTTCATCCACTTCTTAAAACACATTTCTCACCTCAAAATATATACTATGTGTCGGTATCAATTTCAATCGCATATACAGCAGCAACTATGAACTTGTTATCAAAAGAAGAAATAACAGGATTTTCCTAGACATAGATTTAAGATGGCAATATCGGTATGACCAAGTGCAAACTCAATACACCCAAGAGCTGAATTTCACGTCACCTACAGACCCAAAGCTCAACACAGCTTTCACCACATAAGAATAACACCTAAAAGCCAAAACTAAATGCACCATTTCCTATATCAATTTCAAGTTAAAATAACATTCTTTTGGCCTCACTTAAACATGTCCATTTTTCGTTTCTCTTATGTGCTGCAGAACCATACAAAGCCATACAAGACCAACACTTTTAAACGAGAAGATGTAGTACATAAACTTTCTCTAAATTCATTTCTCAAAGGGTCATGATGATTCAAGAAATAGTTTAATGGCAAACTGTGATAAGTATTTCCCAAGCACAATCTTCCCTTTGTTGAAGGGAATGTATCCGACACGTGAATCCTGACATGAAAATGCTTAAACAGGCTAAGAGTATGCATTAGAACTATGAAGATGAGTGCGCCTTTACTGTTTATTTTGAAGCATTCTAGTATGTGGTAGAAATTTGAGTAAAAGACTTGAACTTTGATCGATTGAACTCCAATCGAAACCTCAGTACACAGCGTATACCATGTCTTAGTTACTAGAATCAACAGTCTGCAAGATTACAACTTTCTTTACCACAATTCAAGCCTGCAAACCCCATAATATTTTCGAGATTATGTACTCACAGCAACAGCAATTAACCAGCATAGATTTCCAAACACTACATTTCACCATGTAAACTGGATTGATGACTTCGATGAGTCTGGACTCTGGAAACTATTTAATTCCAATACTGTACTATGATTCAAGTACAACTAACTATAACACAAATTTCATGGGTTTCCTTTTAGCACCAGAAATTTGCGACATCACAAACCAACTAAAAATCTAAACCCTAGACATCTTCCCAAAATTCATTTTTTTACTTCACTCTAACTGAAGAAATGTCCAAGTCTGAGCAAGAACTGTACATAACCACGCTCACTCAGTTCAAATGAGTTACAAGTTGGAACTGCATCATCAATAGCTGCTAAGTTGAAGATCCTCTAATTCCCAAATACCTTATAACACGCCAAAAAAAAAAAAAAAAAAAAGAGAAAAAAAACCTTGGCTAGATTCTGAATTCAGCAGTACATCTTAGTTTCCAGTACTAAAATGACATTTATTCCAATGACCTTGAGAATCCTTCAGTCTCAGCTATAAAATCTCCTAATTCATGTATCACAAACATGTGCGAATACTGTTCTAACACCAACCTGTTTAGCAAAATCCTAGCCCTATGTTTTCTGTCATCATCTTCAGACAGCATGGATGCCAGGACTCCATTATCAGAAGGCCACCAATTCAATTCTTCATAAGAACTGCAAACTGGTGAGGGTGTCTACCACCACGATCACCATTTCCGACCCTAGCATTAAGGTTCTCTGAAAATGAAAATTAATTAATACATTAATGCAGATCCCCCTTCACCCACTTGAGTTTGCCTCCAGGCTCCAATGTTCTTTCATACCACCATCATAAAATGCTCGATATTATATATAGATGCTAGTACAAAAATAGTCTGGATTCTACTTCGGCAGACTACTGCCCGATTCCATTCCTCTTGCATTCTCTTCAACTACCAGATCACCCAGTTCGAACCAAGGAATTAGAAAAATCTCAATGGCTACATAATCCATGAATTCTAGCAACTAAAACTAGCTCAAAATGCCTTTTTAATCCATATATATGACCTATGTTGTCGACAATATTCACTTAACCATCGCACATGAAACAAAAGAGTTGGTGTGTCCTCCCTCCTCACAATGATACTATTTCTTCATTGCACACCTACATTTCTCAGGCTATAACATATAGATAGACAATAGACGATTCTGTAGTGTATATGCCCTGTCAATCTTTCCAAACAAAGCAATTAAAGACAGGCTGTGAAGCAAATACTTCACTATGTCACCAAAAAATCTTTTCAAACAAAATCTCAAAACACATTAGCTTCAAACACAACTGCAGTACACCAAGTATCTCATAGGCTAGATGATCTCAACTGACACTACTCCATATCCATTAAAGAAGAGAAAGACAGACCCATCAACGAAAAAAATTCAATCACATAAACCAAATCACAGCAACTATGCAAATAATGCCACTTAGAGTACCAATATCAATAAAGAAGTTCAAGATCAAACAAATGCTAGGCACATGAAGTCTTCACAGATAGCTGCGACTCAAATCATAAAGGAACAAGAATATCTACCATGTCGAAAAGAGATAGACATCATAATGATGTATTAGAACATAGCCAAATCACAGGAACTTATCCTCTGACAACCTTTCTAGTCAGATGTGTAAAAAAAACAAAATTGCAAACTACTTCACATTAGTAGTATTTAACTATCAACTGGTAATGATTGGAAACTGAATCACATCACATTAGCACCTAAATTTCAACAGCTAACACAGAAGCCAAAATTTTGAGCATCTTTCTTGCTAAAAGACTTCTTTAAGATCAAAAATTCGAAATATACCAAAACTTCCAACTTGCAGCATGCCATCTTCAGCATCCACTTCAAGGATCACCAATACCATCCTACATACATCTCCCACGATCTCGAACCATGAACTCAAGAGAACACTTTGTCAAGCTTCTGAATTGCACAGAACATCTTCCTTCTTGTACCCACAGCATTGATCCCCATATCTTTAAGATCCTCCAATGTCAGCAATGGCAAAACCTCCTCATCCACCTCATGAATCTCAAAAAGGGGCCAATACCGCCCTAATCCCAACCCATTAAGCCAAACCCTAACCCCACCCTCTTCTCTTCCCCAACCTCTTGCACTTTGCCCACCATCATCATCACACTGACCATCCAATTCAACCCTATCAACACTCCTAGCCCTACTGTTTTGGGGTACCCTAAAGTTCAAATCCCTCTCATTTTCCATTGAATGAACTGGGCTTTCCTCCACCACTTCAAAATCCCTAGAAAACCCATCTTCCCCATCATCGATTTTCGACAACCAATTCGTCCTAGGCCTCTTAGACTTAGAACCCTTGATCTTCCAACTCCCAATTGCAAGATTATCCAAATTCTCTCTCTCCTCCTCCTCTCCTTCTTCATGTTCTTGTTCTTCTTTTAGGGCACCCAAATTGGTTAAAGGGCGACTTCTGAACCCTTTGTTTAGTGATCTCCCTTGCTTTGCTAGCACCGATGCTGGTAAATCCCCAATTTCCCCTAATCTCACACTTGGCCGGCGTTGTCGTTTCGGAATTACTACATTCTCCATTGGCGCCGTTGATGTAGAAGCAAGTTGGGGTTGGGCACCGCCATTGATTTGAGCTTCGTTGGGTTGGTGTTGCTCTGTCACCGCCATAGCCAGAGCTTGGACCGAATTAAAACTTAGAAATTCAAGAATCCCAACTTGTTTCGATGATTGCCCTTTTAGCTTCTTGATGTTTTAGTGATAGATTGAAGCAGAGAGAGAGAGAGAGAGAGAGAAAAGGAAGAAGGGTGATTGGGGAGTGAAACAGGGGAGAGAAGAGAGACAGAGAGTTGGTAGAGCGCCAAATGGGTGTTGTGATGAGTTACATTTAACACCGCCAACAGAGAAGAGAAGAGAAGAGAGAGAGAGAGAGAGAGAGAGAAGGTGAAGAGGTTTGATAAAGAGTTGGGGTGAAGACGCGTGTCCCCAAGCACTTGCACTTCACTGCGATTCATGATTTGGTGAATGCCGTCACTTTATTCAATTTCCGATTGAAGCTTCCAGGGTGGGGTGGGGAGTTAGGGGTGGCCATGATTCGTGTCGAGTCGGTCCACGTGTTAGTAGTTTTGGAAGGCATGGTTTACACTCCGGTCAAGACGGTTTGTAGTCATGACTCGTTATGCCATGCTTGTATAGCTTTTCAATTTTTTTAATACCAGGAGTATTAGTTTTGTTGTGTTGGAGAAAACTGTATGGTATTTGTCTGTATCTAAGTATTGGATTTTTCTAAAGTCGTGGCACGACCCACCACGTCATGCCACGTACTGACTGTTCTTGGAGCAGGCCCATGCTATGCCAGGGCCAAATTTGTGCGGACTCGTGCTGCTTATGGCCAGCCTTAGAGGGAGTCACTATTTCATGTGCCAAATCAACAAGTTATTTTTTCTCTTACATATTAGGCCCCACTTGGATTGGGGGAAAAATTAGGTGGGGTAATGGAAGAAATTAAAGAGCAAAAGTGTAGATTGGAGGTGGTAGTGGGGGAAAGATTAAGGTGGTGGAAGTCACTGGAAGAAGNATCTCCTCCCAATCACCACCTCTAAGGCTCTAACCTCTACTTTTGCCTTTTAATTTTCTTCATTACCCCCCCTAATTTCCCCCCCAATCCAAGCAGGCCCTTAGTATAGTTCTGTCAATTTAGACGATTTTTGATTCCGTTCTGCATGTTATAGTTGAAATCAACACATCTTAAATTGCGTAACTTAATTTAAGTGATTGTCGAATGGGGACAATGAAATAAACATAGCATCTGACTTGGTTCATTTTATCATTACCGTTCCTCTACATTTAGGCCTTGTTCTCTAGAGCTTATTTTTGTTGATTTTTGTTGATTTCAGCAAAAAATCAGTAAAATCAACAAAAATCAGCAAAAATTAACAAAGTCGCTCTCTGCCGAATCTAACGAATCAACGAAAATAAACAAAAATCAGTAAAATCAACGAAAATCAACAAAAAAACAACAAAAATAAATAATCAACAATAAATATCAACAAAAATAAGTTGTAGAGAACAAAGCCTTAGTTCAGTTCATTTCTACATATTCGGTTCTCAATTCAATTATATTTAACAAATGTTATTTTTCATATTATGTAATTATATTTATTCAGTTCAATTTAATAGCGCGCTATTCAATTAAAATAGATACAGCCATATTGGTAGATTGAAAATCATTGCGGTTTTACTACTATAAACACTAAAATTAACTAAAACCTTGTTTTGGGGAGGGAAGGGGATGAAAATTGTAACACCATTGATTGCCGGTCGCCCAGCATTGCCAAGCCACCAACGGAGCACCATTAACTTTGACAGGATGTGAAGGATAGTGGTGGGGAAAAATCTGGACAGATAAACTAGGAGAGAGGCAAATGGACAACCAATTCTAAACACAAAAAGCAACTTCAAAACTCGTCTACATCAATCTTTGTAATTTATTGCCTCATTCGTGCAAAAATTCTTTTATAGCAGTTACTGATGTCACCAAATACATGCTACAATGGTTAAACAGGGGAAACCATGATTTGGTGACTAGATCACAGTCACATTTGAGTTCTATATTTGCTATGGATAAGATAACTACTAGTATTAGTTAAACATCTAAATCTGAGACAGGAGACGGATTAAACAGAGGGTAAGTAAATTAAATCGTATAAATTCTGTGGTTGAACCAATCTGTGCAAACAAATCACCAGAGGAACACAATCGAGAAAAACCTTCCCTTTCGACATCAAACTATTAAGCTTTCCTTAGAAAAATAATGACTTGGCACAAGAAAAGAATTACTTCATCCCTATTCCCTAATCTGCAAGCTAGTCTAGTTCTCGAGCAGCTAGAGTTACAAACAGAGACGGAGAGAGACAGACAGAAATTTCCTATCGTCATCTTAACTGGAGAGACGCTGTTTCCGTGATACTATGAAGCAAAAGATTGTTGGAATCCACGGGTTTTCCCAAATGGTTGCAAAATTGGGTTGTTGGAACTTCAGAAGTAGTTCTTCAGTTTTTTTCTCCTTTCAGAATCAACTGCTCGGTACTGTACAAAGCAAGCCATGCCCCGGGCTATGTTCCATAGGATACATTGTTGTCCCTTTTACATATTTTTGATGCTCACGTGCTTCCCTTCTTAGGTTGATGGACGGTTTTCGATTAAATTGCTGCTTCTTTTTTATAGAACATGCACCAAGCGGATTAGTAGAGCCGGCTCCAACCCTCCTGTAAAGGTGTAAAGGGGGGAACTAGCTTGTCATGCGAAAAGGTATTTACCCAAGACGGGATTTTAGAAAAAATCAAGGAGTGATATAATAGGAAAACCGCAACAGTAGAAGAAACCACAAGTAATTATAACAGCAAAAACTTGCATGGACTATGTATATTGTATACACCAAGCTACCCATTTTTAGAAAAATAGTCACATCTGTTTTCTAAAGAGTTGCCCCTTATTTTAAAAGAAGTTAACCCTTTCCTGAAAAGTCGCCCATGTTTGAAGAAAGTTACTTATGTTGTGATTAAAAGTTATCCTGGTGTATGTTATACACTATTTTCACAAGACTTAGTGTTTCATAACTACGAGCCATAGACTAAAAGAAATCAATGTTCTACACCAAATTCTAAAGCAAGATGTGAACCTGTCTCGCCCAGTAAGCAAAGGGAATGGGGCAGTGGCAAGCCAATCAAGCCATAAGTTCTGTAGGCATTTAAGAGGAATGAATTTTCCTCTGGACTCTCAATATGTATGCAGCGCTGAATAAAGACAATTTAATTATTCTACCCTTAAAAATGAACACCTATAGGCTAAAAGGATGCCACTCTTCTGCTATCCAACTATAAAAGATAACATCTAACAAATTGCAGTTATAGCCTCGAGATCTAATTTTGCTTAGTGCAGATCAGGGGACTAGTAACAGGAGTGAATAATGATCCGACCAAACCCACCACATTAAAACAGGCAGGGTGGTCAAGCTAACACCTACATCTGAGTGCAGAAAAGAAGAAGTGGACTGGAGGCCTTAGGGATTACTTACGCCAATATTTTCTCTGATGCAATCCTTGCAGCAGTCACAGTTTTGTGGTTGGGAAGCCCTTTCACATTACGATTTGGATCAGCACGCATGGGAGAATGGATTTTTATCAGCTGCAACAATGTAAACAACAATGTCAATAACTGTCGTATCATCTTTCTCCGTCTCAAAGTCTGGGTGAAATACTTGTTTAATTCTATTGTCTATGCTACCCAAACTCTTCGTTTACCTCGATTACCTGTGTCGGACACTCGACATTCAACACTTCACTTAAGGCTACAATCATGCATATTTTATAAATATTGCCAAGTTCAACACATGACACATATCCTCCATGTTGGACACTTCCATCCGAGTCCAAGTAACATAAATCTTTGTTATTATAAATTGAACATCAGTGCAAAAGAAAGATGAGAATTGAATAACTAGTATGTTCCTTAACGACACAATGGATTGTATTAACTTGATTTATGCAACATCATACTGAAAGTAACATCAAAGTGGCTCAACATATGTTATGTGATGGATTTTTAAGCCTCCATTTTTCATATCCACTAATAAGATTATAACTGGAATAAAAAAAAGAGGCATAACTAACGATACTCACACCCAAGCACTCCATCATCTGGTAGTATGCGCGACCATGTAAAGGAGTATGGCCTCCACGAGATTCAGAGAAATATCTTGTCCTGAGATTGACCAAAAATTCCATGAAAATAAAAAATCTTGTACAAGTGACTCTTAGATCCCCAAACAAAGAGGAAACCTGACTAAAATAACATTATTATACCATTCTTCATAACCCGGATCAACAGTGAAACCATAAATATCAACCGAGTCACATATAGAGAGAGCAAACTCCAGAGCTTTAAGGCCTGTTCCTTTAGCTGATGATCCAAAGGATGTACCTAACATGAGATATACAGGATTACGAATTGGGATTTCCTGCAAAAGAGGGCAGAAGGGTTTAAGATGTGAAGATGGGTGAAGGTACCCCAGATTTGCAAGCAGAGTCTGCAACTGAGTTGGTAATCAGAAGAAATGGAAATTAAGAATACATGAATATCTTGCAGAAAGGCACCAAGGACTGATATATCAGGCACCACATATGTAAACAGTTAGCACTACTTCCTATAATCCGACAATCCCATGATCCTACTACAACGTTAACAATGGGGCAAATAAATTTATAACACCCCTTCCCATGTGCAAAGAACACACAAAAAAAGAACATAAACAGTAACATAAACACCTTATACCAAGTTTCTAAACTTTCTATACACATGTGCATAATATATCAATGGAGGAAATAGTGGAGAACAAATATGCAGCTCAAATTACAGTCCACAATATAAAAGGATGCTGCTTTAAACTGTGACCAGTAAAATACACAAATGGAAAGGATACAGCTTTCAAGGGGGGAACCATGCCCAAAAGGACCTGGGTTGGAAGACTTGAATACTACCTATTCATTTGACAACTTGATAAGGAAAGAGGTTCTTTCTTACTACTTGGAAAAAAAAAAAAAAAACTAAAAGAGAACGAAAGCAAACAAATGGAGAAGATACATACCCGGATCATTTTGCTCATAATGTCATGAATAGTTGTTTTAACGATCAAGGCCTCTTTTCCAGCATCTGTACAATGTCACTGTTAGTAATTTAAAAGGAAAAAAAAAAAAAAAAAAAACATTGGCTGAGCCTCAAATAAGTTAAGTGATGCTTATACCATACAGTTCTGCAACTTTATCGAGAGCTTTGGCTGACCCTCTATTCAGAAGACGAAATGTACTCTTTGAACCAACATACTCAGAGTAGTTCTGTTTTTGATCCAAGAGAGCAAAAGTTAGAACAAATTAATAAAGATAAATTAGCAATTTATATCAGCTTCCCAACCTGGATAGGAGCACCATTCTGTCGGAAAACAGCATCATAAGAATCTATCTCCTCGCCAAACTTTGTTTTCAGAAGATCTGCTGAATTCCCCACTACAGCACACCTATGAAACTGCTTTGGGTAATATGGTGGTGTCTTAGGAAGAACCAGAGAAAGTTTCTCCATGCAAAGAGACTTATTCTTACAGTTGTTCCTGCAAGTCACATATTTTACGTCAGTCTGACCAGAAAGTGCACAATCTACCACACAGCAGCAGATTATAAAACAGTGAAAATCTCTTTACATGTTCTCCCACAAAAGATATTCACAATTATCTACCCAAATTATTTGATTTGTTTAGACAACACTATCGTGACATGTCACATGACCACTTAAATAGGTAATGTAAGCCAAGAAACGAAAGAAACTGAGGTATTGACACATTGGAGCTGTAGATAGTTAAATACATTTGTTACCCTCTTATAAGAAGCATTCTTATGAGTCATGCAAGGAGTACTTACAGCTGGATGCCCTTATTAATTCTTTTCCATGCATAATCCTCCCATCCATTGGGCAAAGCATCAATGTATTCCCTTGTCAGGACTGTTGTACTATTCCTAACCTGATAAACTCAGTTCACTAAATAATATATCAATGACGAGTGTGAAGTAGTAACACAATCAAACGTCAAAAGTAGAAGTTCTGAGCAAAGTGGTGACCAACTAATCTACCACCAAGATAAAGCATAATATCTCAGCATCCTATAACTGATAAAAGAGATGAGCTTGGTATCCTTATAAGTAAATTCTGCTTTTAAGCTTCCATACTACATTAGACAAGCCAGCTCACCTGTTCCCATGTAGCCACAGCTTCGCAGAGATTAAACTCATGAGACAACCCTTCAGGTTCTCCTGACTTAGGATCACTCTGCACAGAATTAGGGAAAGCCTCACAAACAAAACCAAAAAAGAAATTGGAAAAGTGAAACAAGTAAAAAAAGCACAATGTAGATGCATATTGATACACAACCTCCTTAGATCTATAATAAAAACAAATAGATGAACGTACCCATTTGGAGACGGTGTCATCAGGAAATTTCATAATAACTTGGCAATAATCTTTATCAAATACAGCTTGCAAACCTAACCCATTAGCTCTCTGCAATAGTATCACATATATGTTACCATACCATACATAAGCAAACACATCTCCATTTTCACAATCTAATAGTATATATGTTATTCAATCCAATCAAATACAAATTTCCATGCAGCAAGACAACTTCCATGCTTTACATGTTATCCAGACACAGAAGCGTATGCAAGCCACTCAACCTCCTTAGGAAACTCCATTTTCTCTTAACTAGGGCCAATCTAAATTAAGAGAAGTTTTCGCAAAGCAGAGTGAAAAGCAACAATATTGAAGCACTTCATTTGACCTTAACAACCCTTCGTTCATTCAATCTACACTTACAAGAGGAAATCATACAAACTTGCGCAACATGTCTTGAATCATATGATAAAGAGAAAATGAAGAGTCACATTTTGATCATAAAAAATATGGAAGCACATAACAACCTATTACAACTTAGTTTTTGGTTGGAAGAAACAATACCAATACAATGCCATAGCATTACCCCTCTCATGAGGCTCCCGCCTATTCCAAGGTAGGGGAAGTAAGGTGTATAGAGCCTCACCGCCATGGTTGCAAAGACCCTTTTCTATTAGACCTTAGATAGGAATTAGGAAAGGCATATATAGCCTACTATTTCAGAGCAAGTAAGAATCACAGGATACTATAGTAAGAGATTTGGCTTTTTCTATAGTTTGAAGATGAAAAATTGCCTCATAGTGACTACATTGTAGCAAGAAACACTGATGAGCTTAATTGATGATATGAGGAAGAGAAATAAACTACTGAAATTGGATCGATACTGGCTTTAAAACCTACCATTAACAAGATGGATATATTACCCATTAAGTGCAACAAACTCTCCCCATAATTTGAAAAGGGCATCAAAAAGAATCACATTACAAGTCTCAAAACACATAAAAAAGCAACCCTACATAGAATATTATATCAGCACTGGCAATTAATTACATCAAATATGAACAGAAATTGCAGAACTGAGAGCTCACCACACACTGTTGAAAACTACTCTGAAGAGCGTGCAGTGCCTCCAAATCTTCAACTGATAGCCTTAATTTGGGATCTAAAAAATACCCAGAAAAATTCATACACCAAAATCCTTACTTTACAATGTACTGCGAAATAATTAGTTGCAAGAACTAGATTGGGATTTTACCTAAGTTGGAGATTCCAGTGATGTAAATTAGAATGATCGAGAGCCCAGAAGCAAGAACTAGCATTAGCCCAAATGGCAAGATCCTCATCTCATACACTTCCAAGCAGCAAACGAATTTGAAGGGCACTTGCAATCTTGAATTTTTTTTGATTTTGGTATTGAGAGAGAGAGAGTGATTTGATTTTTAGATCAGGCCTTTGTTGCTGTGAAGTTCTTCGAAGCTCTAAACTGAAGCAGGAAGGAATAGAAAATGGGAAAATCGCAAAAACTCTATGGTACGGTCATAGGCCATATATGGTTGGGCCCAACTTTACCCATGTTCGAATCCTGATGGTTACTAATGCTTGCTTGCCTTTTCTTTTTCTTTGAATTTGGATTAAAAGACCCAAAATTAAATAGTTTAGAGAAATGGTTCCCAATATAGTGTGAAGGGGGATTAAAAGTGTTGAATTAAGTGCTTGTATTTGGATCGTTTATTAAACAAGTATCAACCGGTGTTTGTGTTTGGCTCATTTATTATTGATCGAGCTTTGACAGGAGTATGCTCGCAAGTGTCTCACGAGAGTACCAACTCGTTTACAACCCTATTTCGGACTTCTACAAACGAAAACTGAAAAATTGGGAATTAAATTTCCCTCTAAAGTGAAGAAAAGTAGTCTAGTTGGATAGAATCGGTAGCAGGCCCGGGTCGGGTATGACCGACCTGTAGGGTCGAGAAGACCTACCCGAATACTAGAATAAAGATGACATAGAAAACGCAAAAATATTTTATAAGGGTCCAAAGGTGCAAAGCAACTCGACCGTCCGGTTTCACAACCTACTGGTTGTAAGATAAATCTCCTACCCACCTAACTACTCGAAAATCGATAAGTAGAAGGAGTGAGAGGATATGAAGCTGACTTGACCTTCCATCATATCCAAAAATAGAGACGAATCATATGAGGCTTCAACATTGATGATGGCAGAGATTCAACCCCCAAATTGTCGATGTCTGAGATTTGAGAGATTTCCATGTAAGCTATAGATGAAGTTTGACTTCCAATCTAAACCTAGCCCTATAAAGATCCTATCGAGAATTCTTTCGATTCCTCTTCTCTTCACTAAATGTCAGAAATTATGAACCGGGCATACGACCAAGAAGAGTAGTTATGGCTGGTAGAGAGTTTCAAAACATCAATTCCCTCCTCCGCTTAACCCCAGCACTCGACCCCTAGAGGGATAAAGATCATAGGGAAGAGGTTTGGAGGTGCAAAGCAACATAACCAAAGAGCGCCTACCCCACTAGACTATTGAAAATCAAAAGGGAGAGGAAGTGAAAGAGCCGATAGAGTTGCTTCGCATCTTTCCATATCGGGTGAGTCCCTTGTCCTCGCCTTATCGGCAATTCAGATTCGAACTAGGGAGCTTCTTTTCAATTCAAATTTTGATTCTCACTCCAACTACTCCATTGAAAGCTGGTGGAGCCGCTAATGCTCCTCGACCCTAACGGTTGAGTATATTGCATTTTTGGCATCTTATCTGATTGCTATTTTTAGGGTTAAAGCTTATTCCCAATGAAGAAAAATCAGGTTTTGAACTTTTGACCGGGGAGGGGGGAATGGGAATCCCGACTTTGACTCATTCACAAAGGTTATTCGCTTAATTGGGCGGTATCATCCTTCTTCAGTTGGTCCATAGTATCTCTTACGAAGAAAATAAAAATAAAAATCCAAACTTGGAGATTGAGTCTTCCAAGTCAACTACATTTTCTGCTTCTGTGGCAACACTTACAACAAAAAAGTTAAGATTCTTCTTTATTGGGCGATTTCCCGCAAACGACCTATTTGGTGTGTTAGGTAATTTATAAACTCGACCCAACCGACAGAGGGAGTGAGAGAACTCCTGAAGGGTGAAGTATATAAATCTCATATCGGTACACATCCAATACATTTAAATATGGGGAATTAGGAGGTTGGTTGCACAATTGGATGCTAGATCCATCTCCAGTAGCTGTTTCTATGAATCCTTGATCGGTGCGGTCATTATGTGACTTTGCGTTATCCTGTTGCATCCAAATTGTGGTTGTTTCCCTTGCTAGCCACATAGCCTTCACGGTTCCAATTACTTTCCTAATTAGGTATTCCCTCATCACTGCCTTTGTCAATGATGTGATTGCTTTTGTTTCCAAAGTGCATGTTGACCTATTTTTTGACATCCTCTTTGCTGGTGTTAGATTTGTAAAAGCAAATATTCCTATCTTGCCATCGAATGGCAAATCACCATTTGACCCATAACTAGGCATAGTTACTGCTGCCAGGAACATAACTTGTGTCATGAAATGCTTACTTTTACATGGTGTATAAGGCTCTGCTTCATAAGGAGCCAAAAAAAAGTGTTGATTACTTCTTGTCATAAAAAAAACAACCTCTCATCTATATGTATGTGACCATGGAATGACTCAATTGTGGGATTTGGTATAAATGGTCAAAATGTAACTTGAAGAAGCATAATTCTAGTCTATTCTTCTTGTTTGCTTCAGTTACATATGACTTCATTGCATTATCATGTGAAATGATTTTCCCTTTTCTTCACTCGTCTGTGACAATTTGACTTGGAAATTGAATGACAAGTGATCTTATGTTTGTCCTCTTTTGAAGATTATTTGTCTTCAAAAAGAGAGAAATCTACTGCCCCTGGTTTTTTTTCCCCATGTTGCCTTTGTAATTGAGCTTCAAAGTGATAGCTTGTGATGAGTTCAAATATTGCCTAGCTTTTGTCAAGATTGCGTCAATGGTCTGTCTTGAACACTAGAACTCTGAACCTACTTCTAAAATTATCCTATTTTTGAGCTAGCTCGCTTTGTAATTTGCAAGTATTGCAACAACTTTTGCACAATTAGCTGCCTTTCTCTCTCTCTCTCTCTTTGTTTTTTTTTTTTTTTTTTTTTTTTTTGTTTCTTAATCTCTAGTAGTTGAGTCTTTCGGGCTACTTGCATTTTCAGATCTTGTTGTGTTTTCTAGGGTAGTTGTGACCTGCTCAAGAAAAGACAAGAAATTTAGCTTGTGGGGATATGCATATGACGTGAGCTTGTGTTGATTCCACGTTAAAGCGTTATTTTGGATGAAGCCATAGTGATGATGGCAGATTTTGGCAATGAAATTTTTTTTTTTTTTTTTTTGTTCTTAATTTATTTTTTTTACTGTAGGAAAAGGAAGAGAGTATTGAAGGTGGCCATGGAAGTAGATGAGTCTGAGAATGTTGGAATAACTCAAATGAGTTTGTAACTTTGAGTTTATGTTTTTTTTTTAAGGCTTGTTAAATTTGTAAGTAGCTTTTTTTAGCAAAAAATAAAATAAAGATTTAAGTAGTTTGGTAGGGTAGGGCCTACCCTGCCATGCAAGACTTATGTAAGGGGGACGGGCTCCCATCGTAAGTGGATTTGCTTGGTGGTCAAATTGAGCTAGCACCTCGAACTTAGGTCATTAAGGTGCGAAACAACATGACTTTCTCTACCTATTCAATCTATTCAATATGAATCAGCCCCAATGTGTGTTGTTGTATTTGTCAAAGTCGTTACTGATGCTTACAACTAATTTGAACCTTACACACTCAACAAAGTATGGCTTAACTAGCAACAATGCATGCTTGAAGTCATAAAAATCAAGGGAAATAATGGTTATAATGCCACATATGGGTGCAATACTTTTGGATAGTTAAGTGTTATTTTTTGTCAAATAAATTAGTACTACTTTATTTTTTTAGTCTTCAAACTTTTTAAAGAATCAATATTACTACTTTTTAATATAAAATTGGTGCTCAGTGAGCGAGATATGAAAACATTTAATGGGACTCCCCTTGAGAAGCAATCTTGTCGAGTTGTCGACTGTTTATTGGTGACAGAGGGCTACTTGGTGAAATGCTGAAAGCCTATTACTTTCCAAATGGTGACTTGAAGTCTACATCTTTGGGGAACAACCCCATTTATTCAAACTATGACATATGTGAAACTAGATGGGTATTAGAAAAAACATGAGATGGCGTGTGAAACGGCCAGCGAGTGAGTATATGAAATGACCTATCGCTGTCGGGGGTGGTTATCATAGGATTATTACGTCGAGGGAGAACTCTGTAGTTGGGTGACCAAGTTGACAGCCTGATTAATCTAGTAATGAAACAATAGAGTTATGAACTGATTTATTTGCATTTTTTTTCCAATTGATGCAGAGCTTAGACTGTTTATTGCTTTGAGCCGGCATCTTCTAGATGATGTCCCGTGTTGGAGTCGAGATAAGAGGGCTTGGTTTATAATTTGAAGCGCTTACACGCCATCATGGCCTCCCTGAATCGCGAGCAAACGCCATCATCGTTGTCAATTGACATATTTTTGTCGACGAATATAGTTCGATGATAAANAAAAAAAAATACCATGAAGATGTCAAAACTCATTTCTTGATTATTGTTGGTAGCTTTATAATCGTCATCCTCTTTCAAATACATTGTATCTACTTTACTTTTTATGTAGTGCACTTCTTTTTTTTTTTTTTTTAGGGGAAATAAAATTTGCGTTAACGAAAAGCCATACGGCATCTACAGATGAGATCAAATTCCACAACATAGAAATCTAAAATATCAGAATACATTCGATTTGAAAAGCTACGTAGCACTTGAGATGTAACGATTCCAAGCGGCTTTCTTTCCATCGCTGTTTCCCATATTACAGCCTTTTTGCGAAAGACCCTGCCAGAGATTTGATGAATGTTCACATCCGATGTTGTAGACAGCCTCTTGAAGAAGAAGATCCACCGTTTGACTATATGACCAAACATTCCAAAAACCAACAATACTCTCAAAAAGAGAGATTCAACCAAACCCAATAAATGGGACACACTAACTCTCACAAAAGGAGAGACAATCAAACCCAACGAATGGCATAAATTAACTCTCAAAAAAGGAGAGACAACCAAACCCAATAAATGGCCTAAATTAACTCTCACGAAAGGAGAGATTGATTTTATTCCACAATAATCAATTGCAAGACTAAAAAGAGCGAAGAAAGCAAATAGACTGAAGAGATTGGGGCTTACCATCAGCGTTAAACCGTTGATGGCAGCTCCTAATACTCAAAAATAGAGTTAGGGTTTTTTTGAGAGAAATGAGGGAGAGAAAGCGGCTAGATAATGTATACATATATTAAATTAGATATTGCACCCAGCAAAACTCTAATCTTTCCTAACTTGGGACAAATTATCCACATAATAATGGAAACTACTCTAAGCATGGGAATATGATACAAAATTGAGTCATCCAAAATCATACTTACTAAAGATCACATAATTGAGGAAATAATATATATAATATAAATTGCTACTATAACAAATGTAAACCAAGCAACTAGTTTCTCCAAAATATCACCCCATCTCTCAAAAATTCTCCATCTTCGCCCATCACCAATAATCTTCAGCATTTTGACAATGACAACTGACAAAAAGTGGACTACTTATATTGTGCAAAGGACAATGACTACATTATAATTTAGAACCTTTCAGTAATATCCAAGTACATTCTCAACATCAATTTAATTTCAAGGTATATAATCTGTATATTTTGTTTTATATGATCAAGTTTATGGTTTTTGAAAATCCAATTAATAGGGTGTTGAACAAAATAAAAGCAATTACTAGATGAATGATGTATTTTGTTACCAATCTCAAATTTTGAATTTGGAAGTACATAGCAATATAAAATCAAATAAAAGGAACTACTAAACAACAAGCATTTCTTATTAATTCTATTTTTTTTTCCCAATTTGCTAAATAGTTGATTTGTCAAGAAATTAGGGTTCAAATTTCAAATATGGGTTTAAAAGAATTATTTATGGTCTACCCTGCAAATTTTGAGGAAAAAGAAATCCAACAAAAAAGGCTCACAAATTTTTTCACTTTTTTCCCCCACTTTCCTATGTTTTGCTCACATTCTCAAATTCTGGAAGGTAATTAAATGTGTTCGTGTGGTAGGATTTGTGGTATTTTTATGATTTGAGAGGTTTAAAGGGAAGATAGAGATAGAGGAATATGAAAATTATGGTTGATGGTGATGAGAAAGAATGCACGGATACATCTCTTGGGTAGAGTATACATTTTGGATATGGATATGCTCAAAACACACGCTATATTTATTATTATTATTATTATTATTATTATTATTATTATTATTATTATTATTAGAAAATATTGTCGCCAACCCCCCTATATAGTGTGGCTTTTGCGAAAAACCCCCCTATAAAAAAAAAGTTGTAAGGAACCCCCCTATATGACAAAAACGTTTTAGTAAACCTCATCTCCGACGAGCTTTTGAATTTTTCGGTGAATTTATATTTTATTTGACCGTTTTGCCCCTCTCTAATATATCTACCTTTTTCCCATTTTTTCCCTCCAAACGTGCAAAAAATATTGGAAAAGAAAAGGAAAAAAACATTGAACTCAAACAAGAGAGAGATTGAGGAAATGAGAAGGATT
>BSSO01000333.1:0-36623 GCA_030267885.1 Mesembryanthemum crystallinum
AATTACCTTGCAACATCTAATAAGTATGTTCGTGTATGACATGCTGGTTTGCTTCTTATCAGGTGAAGGTTTTGCCATGGGAAACATATGCCTTGGAGAGTTGGAGGTCTCCAAGATTACCACATTTGAACGCATATGGAGCTGCAGGCCATCGCGTGGAAAAGCAAAAGGTGTGACCTTTTATAGACCTCTAGGGATCCCCAATGGATATTTTTGTCTCGGCCACTATTGTCAATCTAATGATCATCCCTTGAGGGGATATGTCATTGTTGCTCGGGAGGTGGATAGAGCTAAGCCGAAACTTTTTGACAGTCAGGAATCATCAGATCTTCCTGCTCTAAAGAAACCCCTTAACTACACATTGGTTTGGAGTGCAAACACCGGACTCAATAGAAGTGGATTTATTTGGTTGCCTAATCCTCCAACCGGCTATAGAGCTATGGGCTTTCTGGTCACCGATACGCCAGTTGAGCCCTCTACCGATGATATTAGATGTGTCCGATGTGATTTGACAGAAAGTTGTGAAGGTTGTGAATTGATACTTGATAGTGATTCGAACGCCACCAAGTGCCCATTCTGGGTTTGGAAGACGAGACCTTGCAAAAGGGGAATGCTTGGAAGAGGTGTTTCTGTAGGTACATTCTTTTGCAGTACATATGAGACTACTGAAGAAGATGTGCTAAGCACAGCATGCTTGAAGAATCGAGATTCAACTCTACACGCGATGCCAAACTTGGATCAAGTCCATGCCCTTATTAAACATTATGGACCTACTGTGTACTTCCACCCCGATGATATCTACTTGCCCTCTTCTGTTCAGTGGTTTTTTGACAATGGGGCGCTCTTGTATGAATATGGCAAAAATAATGGTGTACGCATAGACTCTAAAGGCTCAGTGTTGCCAAAGGGTGGTGGAAATGATGGAAAGTATTGGATGGCTTTGCCAAAGGATGACGAGAAACAGAAACGTGTCAAATGTGGGAACCTAGAGAGTGCAGAGCTGTATGTTCATGTGAAACCAGCTTTGGGTGGTACTTTCACTGATATTGTAATGTGGGTCTTTTGCCCTTTCAATGGGCCAGCAACCCTGAAAGTCGGGTTGACCAATCTTTCATTAAATAGAGTCGGTGAGCATGTTTGCGATTGGGAACATTATACCCTTCGCGTGAGCAACTTCACGGGGGAGTTGTGGAGTGCCTACTTCTCACAACATAGCGGTGGAGAATGGGTTGATGCGAGTAACTTGGAGTACATTGATGGAAATAAACCGATCGTTTATTCATCTAAGAGCGGCCATGCTAGTTTCCCACATCCCGGGACCTACCTCCAGGGTCCGTATAAGCTTGGGATAGGTGTTAGGAACGATGTCAGTAAAAGCAAGTTCTTCGTGGACTCAAGCACCAAGTACAAGATTGTCGCAGCTGAGTATCTTGGAGATGCCATCGAGGAACCGTGTTGGCTCCAGTACATGAGAGAATGGGGCCCAGCGATTGTGTATGGAGCTCGTTCTGAGGTTGAAAAAATCATCAATCGTTTGCCAGTAATCTTCCGGTTCTCAATGGAGACACTCTTGGCTCTATTCCCGACCGAGCTTTATGGTGAGGAAGGGCCAACCGGACCCAAGGAGAAGGATAACTGGTATGGAGATGAGAGATGGTAACCATTCCTCTGATTCTAACATCTTGTCCAGAGATCAGAGAGAAAACAACTGTTTTCTTTTGACATTGATTGTATCGTGTGTTTCAAGCATTATCTGTCTATGCCAAAAGCAGCTGGTGAAGGAATACACAAGATCTGTCTCTGTGTTGTTATCTTCCTCTTTTTCCTGGGTTTGATTGAGGCACTTAACCAATGCAAATGAGTTCCGAGACTACATTCTCAAGTACTACCACCTAAAATACTATCAGCTTAGCTAGCTGACATCGGCTTCTTTGTACAAATTTTCCCGACCATATGCATCAGTCCCGTGACCAGCCAGGTTTTCTGTTGTAGAGATTCCGAGAAAACCTTGTTATTGCAGAGCGTAAACCCAGATTGGCATGTTAACTTGACAAAACTTTATAGGGGAGATATCAAATGTGGAAATGTCCAAACTGGAAATGTCACAATTTTATGTACACTTGATTGTTGTTCTATTTTTCTTCTTGGAGTAACCTTGAGGTGAAAAATTGCCTCGAATATTGCTAGAAGCAGTGTAACCCATCATCTAGAGCTTACTTTCTGATCTTATATTGCTGGTTTTGTAAATCTAATTATATGTGAATTTTGTCAGATTCTTTACTTTAAAAATCTTGTTTCTAATTTGGCAAAGTGACCCATCATTAATCCACTTACTGTCTTCACAAATTGTCAAAAACTTATTTCCCGTTTCAACAAAGATGTCTCCAATCATTTGTTTTCCTTTACTTTTTCCGTGGTGATGCAAAAGTCATACATCTCAAGGAACTTTCTTCTTGAATCCCTTGATCTGATGTAGTTATAGTAACTTGTTTATCAGTGGACTAAACACCTTTTAGACAAATTGTCAGCTAAAAGTTATTACTATTATTACAGTAACTTTTTTTTTTTAGCAAAGTCGTCCGAATATGTTACACTTGTTTAATAAGATAACTCCAAAAAGAGAGAGAGAAAGAAGCCAAGAGGAAACAACTCAAGTATATCCAATCTACACGAGTTACCCTTAGGATTCTTTTTCTTGAGCTACCCCTCAAGCCTCAATATACTGTGAGTACTTAACTGGACAGACATGGGGGGGAATGGTGGAAAAATCCTTGCGCACAAAGTACTTGTAATTGGATTTAAACTTGGACAAAAAAGGAACCTCACTCAAATCCATATCACTAAGCTACCCATAGGTAGCTAAGAGAAGAGACACCTTAAGTACAAACTTGATATTTAGACCACATTCACCAACCAAACAGAAAAGTGGACACTAAAATTACAAACACCAAAGAAGACCTAAAGGAAACATAGAAAACTAAAGACCAACAGAATCACAGTCACAGAACACTATTTAGGGGCACATCAAAACCATATAAAGATCACCTCAATTTCTTTTTTCTTCTTTTTGAATGATTCTAGTGATTGCGTATGATAACACATCGATCAGGATTTGCATCTGAGATGTACCCTCGTCGAGGACAATAATCTACAGTGCTAGCATCTTTTTTGTGTTCAGCCAACGTGGATGCAGCGACGGCCGTTGATTGGACTAGTTTGCCGATAATCTGGAGCTTAATCTGCCCTCGCTTTGGTGGCAGAGTTTGCTTTGCCATCACTTCCATGATCAAAACCAGAACCACCTTTGAGCTTCAGTGAGGAGAAAGAGAGTGTGTCTTGAAGAGATGGCGAAAATTGCCCTTTAAATACTGCTGGGACTAGTAATAATTGGTGAACATAAAGAAAGTGGTACTACAGTTGACAGTGACAGGAAATATGCAAAACATGTATAATTTCAAAGCTTTAAGACCAGGAGAGAAGAGTAACAAGCAAGCCTTTGAATTTTCGACCAATGTCGAGAGGAAATGAAATTAGAGAATCTAATCTTAATGCGGCTTGTGGATGAATGGATTCTAGAGAAAAGTAAATCAAACAAAAGTGGGATAGAAGATTATATCTCGTCTATAATCGATTTCAATCCACGAGTCCCACTAATTCATGTTCCTGTACTAATTGAGCCACAACTTTCACAAAATGCTGCTTTTTATATATACTATTCATTCCCAAAACTTGCCCCAGTATTGTTTGCTGTACATTGCACATTCAAGTTCGGATCCTGGGTATACAAAATGCAGAATCACGGGGTACTAACTACTAAATACCCACCGAAATCAAAAGGAGAAACAGGGAGACGATAAACGTGACTTTTAAGAGGGGCATCGACTTGAAGCAGCGCCATATATGAAAAGAAACAAACTACTTACATGGATCAACCAAAACGGAGTGAGAATCTTAGCAAGATTTCTTCACAAATTAATCTTTTGACTTGTTATCCCTATTGAGCTCCTCCCAGCTAATCTCTTGAGCACATTCACCACAAACAGTACTGCAACCCACTTTTATTCCTTGGCTCCTCAGAGTTAGCAAGTGAGACAGGTTAGTGCATCTCCTTACAGGCATACGAGTCCTTATATTAACCACAGGTTCGGGCATAGTGTTTCTCTGTTGTGCAACAGCGGGTGCATTTAAACTGTCCTCTCTTTGCACGAATGTTGATTCATCAGCAGGAACCCTATGCACTTCCTGCCAATCCATTCCCCTATTGACTTCCTGGCAATCCATACCCCTATTGTATGCTTCCCATGCCAAATCTTGTTCCTCCTTTGTAAGCTTCTCCTCTTCATTCTCTTGCAAAAGAGTCTCATGCTCATGGTAATTCATAATCCATCTGGGATAAAGAAGTTGAATTAGAAGTTAGGCATTAAAATAAGCAAATTTCACAAAACGGCATTGCATCAGCTGGTGCAAGGGAATATTTTCAACAGTATTGGAAGCATAGAGAATGGAGGAATCCAAAGATTGTAGATGTTTTCAGCAGATTAATATACCATGGTGGTTTCCTCTGTGCCCTAATTCTGCTAATGGAGAGAACAATTTCATACCAAAATCACTGCACACCTTAATCCTACATTAATGGGACCATACTACCTTTTCTACTTTCACGCTATCTATCCAATACATACTAAATATCCTAAGCACAACCTCGCTCTCACTCAAGTACAAGAAGCAGTGGCACTATAGCACGCGTAATTAGTCCCTGAACAAAGATCAAGGTCATGATGCAATAACTACATCAATGGGCGTTGCTGAAGTTAATGATTTGTCACAGGAGAACAAATATATCCGATGACTAATGCCTAGTATTGCAGCTCTATTTATTGGGAATGAGATGGAAATAAAGTTGTAGGCCCATCATTAACTAAACAACCTTCCATCACATCTTAAATACATGGAGAGAATTCAAATTGCAGAGAATCTTAAATTTGGTATGAGATGGAGATAAAGAACCAGGTCCTATCATTAACTAAATAATCTCCATCAATCTTAAATACATGGGAGAAAGTTTAATCCGCAAAGTACCTTAGACGATGCCGACTGAGTAGGACTTCCATCAACTTGTCAGAAGAGCAGCTTTTGGGACAATCAGAAGAACTCTGTTTCATCAAATTGCCAACCTTTCTGGCCATATTTGTATCAGTCACATGCTCCTTTCTCTCCGTCAACTCGGATAACATATCAAGGTTTTCATCATCACCAAAATCAAAGAGATGTAACATCTCTTCTTTAGACATACTCCTGTGGACTTGTTGTCTATCGACCACCCTTGCTGCAAGGCCCTCCTTTTGTACCTGACGCTTGTAAATCTTTTCTTCCATAGTCCCATGTGCCATTAATCGATAAGCATACACAGGCTTTGTTTGACCATACCTGCATTGGATTTATTTTTGGAGGGTGGCGTGGGAGTAAAGGTGATATTAGACAGAGTTCTTCCACAAAATCATAAAAATTATTCAGAAACAGAAAAAAGAAACACAAGCACACACCTCCAAGCCCGGTATATAGCCTGAAGATCATGTGTTGGATTCCAGGAGCCATCAACAATGATCACACGATTGGCAGCAAAAAGATTTATCCCCAGTGCTCCAGCTTTGGTCGATATAAGAGTGCATTTCACTCTCCTGTTCTGGGGACTGTTGAAATCATCAACAAGCTTCTGCCTTACAGAACCTTCTATCTTGCCATCAATTCTGTTTTGTAGAGAACATCACAAAATTATATTAAAAGAAAAAAAGTTGGGAGAACAGACCACCAGCATACTAGCTCGTAGCTTAATCAAGAATGGTACATTAAAACCCTAAATCACATAAAGATGATGTTTTCAGAGATAAGGACAAAAATAGATGCATTCCCAGAAACAAAAAAGTTCCACTATCACAGGAAGGAACGATAGCTTTTCATTTGGGAAAACATTGACAGGAGGCCCAGGGTTGTAGTTGTTATTGATAGGAGGACTATGCACACCATGGTTTTCCAAGGGCACGCAGATGGCAAGTTCAATCCCAAATCAATATGTTTAAACAGAGAGCCACATGCATAGCACCACTCAGTAACTTATTCTCAGTTGTAGTCAAAGAATAGTTCCTAACTTTTAGCAAGGCAATTCTAAATGAGACATAATTTAATATCCAAAAGTGAGGGCATACTAAAATCCCTTAGCTAGATATTCAATGAGATTAGTCATTGATTTTCTATAATCCACATATTAGATGCACAAGTAACACAAAATCAACTTGGGATATCAGGACAACTAGCCTTTTATAAATCAATACACACCTGTACCAGTCCTTTCCTCGTCTCCAGTGTTTTGCCTTCTTACCCTGCCGAAGCAATTTTGCTAGATACGATTCTATGAGATCCAGAGTCGCTATGTTCTGGCTAAAAACTAATGCTTTATCACCCATTTCAGAGCACATGGTTAGAATATCGAGCAACAAAACCATTTTGCCACTACAGTCAATCTCTTGGTCGTTACCAGAAGTAAGAATATCATTCCACCAGCCCTGCAGAGAAGAACTTAGTTAGAGAAAAGGACCGCAAAAGTAGAAGCTTTAACAGATTTTAATGCATTACATCCACAAGTAACTCATGCCCTAGTTTGAATGCTAGTTACCAATTCAAAATTGAATTACATGTCCTTGTCTTTAATGATGATAAATACTCCTAATAGTGAATGCAAAGCTGTCAAAACTAACAGTTGATGCTTAATAGAAACAAAGATTTAGCAAAAACAATCCAAACCTCAAAAAAATAGCTGTTACTATTTTTCCCAACAGTGACTTCATTCTTTGCCTTTGCCTTCTCTGTCAAAAGATAAAATTGCACCGTAGAAATTTGTTAATCAGGAATTAGTCAAATGCATCTTTGTGCAATTCAACCATCACAAGAATTGATAGAGGTAAGAAGCATTCCTTCTCAGTTGTCACAGACCAGGAATTAATACAAAAATAATAAATCAAAAAGCAGATCCAATTTCACGACAAACATTATTGTCTATGCTTTGTCATGATTCTAAAATTCTTCATTGCCAATCTATCAATAGCGACAAACAATGTAGCTACACTTAAGAATCACTGTCTATGAGTCTGAGATGTAAATTACAGATATTTGTGAGCACATTAAATATCTTCTGTTGTGGTGTGTAGCTTGTATGTTTACTGAAGTAAGGCAGCAAATAAATATGTCTTTAGATCACTTATGATGCTGACAATAAGTAAAACCGCATTTTGAATACTTCAATCTAGTCCACAAGAATATGATGCGATTTACATATATTACCAAGATTCGAAAATGTTAATGGAACGAAGGGAGTACATAAAAGAGGCTTTTTCGGGTAATACGTGACATGCCACCAGATGGTGCCACCTTAATGAGTAAAAACTAAAAAGTAATAAATAAATATTCAAGAACACTCCCTCCATCCAGAAAAGAGTGTCTCTAATCACAAAGACTATGTAACCTTTCCATGCAATAGAGCAATATCCACCACCTCTATTTTTGGTGGTTGGCCTTTGATGTTTCACAAAAACCAAGGAAAAAAAAAAAGAGACTAGTAAGAGGTTTTAATGCGGTACATAAGTTGTAAAAGTGGTGGATTTTTAGGACAGTCAATTTCAAAGAAACCAAAAAAAGTGGGACAATTAACTTGAAGTAAGGGGGAGTATCCATATCTTCAAGTCTTTGCTTTAGACATGGCATCTGCATTAAACCCAGCTGCTTATTAAGTCCCCAAAGATTGTCTTCATATGGTATCTCATACAGTACACCCATCGTTTGTATTTGTAATACTGAACTTCTTACAATAAACCATGAAGGAAATTTTCAACCATTTTAGGCAAAAAAAGGAAAAAATTGAATGATCTTGTCAAACAGGAGACATGACAGAAATCAGACTACATATATAGGGAACATCTCTCAGCTACTACAAGACAAAACATCAGTGGCAATTGCTCTATCGACAGGTGGATAAAGCTATTCAGCCAAAACAAACTAGGAAATTAGAAGCGCCCTTATGTATAAAGATCATAAGCACTTATTGCTACCAAGCTACTTAAGAGGTGTTCATGTTTGAAAATAAACAAAAAATATAAAATTGGACACATAATGAAATGAGTACCTCCAATCACCACATTGGAATCTGTATTTTCATCACTGGAGCTAGCATCTGGAAGAAAATCCTCAACAGTATCTTCACGTTTCTCTTTGTCTTTCATCAGTTGCAAAATCCAAGGATGGTTGCATATCTATCAAAATGAAGGCAATCAGATTTATGCCAACCAGCACAAGCATATAGTTCTAGATATCTAACTCACCGACAAGGCCATTTGTCAAGATTATCACAGAAAAATGGACATTTATTTTAGACAACAATATTTTACTTCAAATTTTTGTTTTGGTTGGGTGGAGGGCGTTGACAATTGAGATGCTTTCAGCACCCTCAATAGGTACTAGATCGCAGTCTAAATTATATCTTGAATAGCAAGAAATGTGATTATCATTCTTCTCTCACAGCAGATATTTGACTTGAAAACATTGGTTTTCATATATTAAAGGCCAAAAAGAGTCATGATCACCCATTTGGTTGACAATACCAATAAAAACCAAAGACATGAGTGTTCAGTTTTCACATTATTTCTTACTAGAGCACTCAATGACATCAAATTTCATTTTGTAGCTGTATTTTAACTGAGATGGGAGGGGAAGCAAAAGCAAATGGTTGCTAGGACTCAAAACTTCCTCCCAATAGGGAATTATATGTACTTTGTAGGGTACAATTTTGCCTAGATTTGCGAACTACTTATCAGCAAAATGTTTAGATCTTAGCAGTATAAATAACATAATTGGGTCGTCTAATGGTTAGATGGTTGTACACAAATATTTGCGTAAAAATAAATCACGACTACGCACAGCAAAGTCATATCAACGCTACTCTAGTGGCTCTATGAATTCTACTATCTCCATAAAGATTAAATACCAAAAGCTTAATTTATTATCTAGCTTACTCAGACAATTCAGTATTTTTCTATCAAAAAAAAAAAGACAATTCAGTATTTAATAGATGGGTAAAAAGTAGAGCTGACAAAAGCCGACCCAACATGAACCGGACACGAAATAAACATGTTAGGGTTGAGATTTTCAACACGTTTAACTAAACGGGTTGACACGAGTTTACCCGTCTAATTAAAGGGGTTACGTTAGGGTTGAGAATTTCAAATATGTATGAGAATAAACTTACTCGTACACTATTTTTGTTAAAAATTGAAATGTAAATATACAATTTTCCTATTCTACTTGCATAATGCATAAGTGAAAACTCTAATCGATAAGTTTCAAATATTAGTAGTGTTATTTTATTGATTTCTTATTTATATTTTTTATTTTTACAAGTAAAAACATTAGATAAACCGGTAGGGTACGTGTCAAGCAGATAGACACAAGTTTGACACGATCTTTAAACAGGTCGGGCTAGTGTCAAGCATTTTCGACACGATTATTAAGCGTGCCGGGTTACTATTGAAGGTTTCTGACACATTTAATCTTCGAAACGAACACGAATACAACACAACACATTTGCCAAATCTAGTAAAAAGCCCATTACTGAATTTTTTGAATGATTGCAGTTATATTTCCAGCTACATGTCAATTTAATATCGACCAAAAAAATACAGAAGTCACATAAAAGGTTTAAAACATACTTTAAGCAAGCTATTCTGACAAGTTGTCATGGGTTTATCAAGATAACATAAAACGGTTTTTCTAGGCATAGATTATAAAAAAATTAAACAGACTCCAAATACATTTGTCTAAGGACGATATGGTACTTTACTTGAAAGTGCTTCCTAGAACTACTTTCAATGAGCACTTCCATTCATCATACTTTCGAAGAAGAAAAAATTCTCAAATTACCCACTAAGGTCAAAACTGTTGTCCAAGCACTTTCAACGCAGCCTTAAATACTGGCAAAGATTTATAGCTTTTAGTAGCTAACCACTTCTGTAACTCATTGTTCCATCCACTGAATTGCCTAACAATATAAACTATCAAAGTTACAGCTTAATATAAGAATTAGGGTCAACTTATCTGTTGTGATTGATAATTGTACCTGAGCTAAAGCCTGGTACCCAGCGAAAAAGGATTTCTTCTTAATTCCTTCACAAGAAGCCCTGTCTCTGGTGAATCTGTCAATAAATCTTTTATACAATTTCCTTTGCAGTGAAGAAAGCTTCACAGCTATAACAAAAACGGTTTTAGAAGGCAAGTCATTCTTCACCACACTCGTATCCATCCTCTGGACAAACCCTTTCAATTGTTCATACAGAATATGCGACCTCTGATTCATAATTCTTACATCTTCAGCAGTAGAATTTGCATGTTGGCCATTCTCTATAGGATTCTGGAAACTGAACAGCTGACACATGTTAGAAGAGCCACAAAAAATCGCAAAGCATTTGCAGAATGAAGGAAACATACCGATTGCGAAACTCTTTCCTGCTTCCAAGAAACCCCTCTCTTACAAAGTCAACCATCTGTTTCAGAAAATTATTCAGTCAGTCACTAATTTAAGAATAACATGGAACATACATAGCAGCTTCAACATAAGCAAAAATCACTAACACAGTAATATTCCATTAGGTTGTTCTGCAGGGGGGACCCTGTCAAAGCTATCCTTCTCTGGCATTTTACTTGCTTTAAAGCTTGGGTGATATCCGCCTTGGTGTTCTTGATTATATGTGCCTCATCACAGACAAGAATATCAGGTCCTTCCTGGGAAAAGATAAACAAGTTTTTAGGGCAGTCAATCAGAGAAAGGAAGCAATGGACATTTTAATGGCACGGAGAGAACAATGGTGCTCAGACTCCTTTTTTCACCTTAATTTCGATACATGACACTTCGATATGGGCCAAAACCATGCAAGGGTTTCAGAAATGGCCGAGCCCAACATCTAGACAAGTACCCAACTACACATTGGAAACTTATAGCCAAATTCAAGTATCATAGGCTGGAAAATATGAGAACAAATATGTAAGTCATGAACAAAGTCAGACTACATTACAATCATCGAGTCCTTGTAATTGCATTCAGTGGATTACTTGGTTGAAAATAGCGACTGCATAAAAATTAATGCCTAAACAGACTAATCTTCAAGTGCAAAGACGAATTCTACAACAGGCGGCGGGAATGTCCAGACTAGTGCAAGATCCTGTTCATATTCTAAATGTCCCATTTTCATGTCTATCAAATCCATAATTCATATCATAGAATATTCAAATTTGATACCATCAGTGAAGTCAATCACAAACGTAAAATCATTTACATCAGCAATGAGTTTCCTACAAATTTACTGCATCTTTCATGGTTTGAAGAGAATCAGGAAGATAAGACAATCAACTACAAGCAACACCAACAGAAGCCGTATGATTCCAAAAATGGCAGGACTGCAGCCAAAACATGCGCGGCCTTACCCCCAGCACATCAAAACAAGCTGAGAGGTTGTACCAATCAAGCAGATAATTATGAGAAAAGCAGCGGCAGCAGCAACAACAACATAACAGAAATATTTACAAACATAACAGAAATATTTACAATAACAGTAATAGAGAGTAATAGTAAATATTCCAACTGAGAAATTCAATATGAGATTGGACATGAACAAAAAAAGGAAGCTATGAATAGTGTAATTCTGAAAAGGAAATATTTCATTTTGGGTACCTGACATTAGGCCTAATTGCAATTTGGTCAATATTCTCATTTTGGGTATCTGAAATTTTAAAAACCGTCTCATTTTGGGTCATTTCACTAACGGTAACTCCGTTAATATGCTGGCGTGACATCAATCAAAAAATATTTTAGAAATTCCCAAAAATTTGTAGAAAATTCTAAATAACTAAAAGTAAACATTTCATAACTTTTGAATTTTTTTTTTTGGTAATTTTTAGGAAATTTTTAAGAATATTTTGCTTAACGACACGTCAGCATTTTAACGGAGTTTTTAATGCCGTTAGTGAAATGACCCAAAATGAAGCAATTTTTAAAATTTCAGGTACCCAAAATGAGAATATTGAAAAGACAGGTACCCAATTTACAATTAAGCCTAACGTCGGGTACCCAAAATGAAAATTTTCCTTCTGAAAATAATGGAAGCAATAGACAACCCACATTTGAAGACAAGAGATGGGCACAATATGTCAAGAAACTGCTATCTAAATGTGGAAAGGCATGAAAAAGTTGAAGATATAGCACATAGCTAGAAAAGGATTTGCTATATCCTACTTGAACAGGTGTCTTCGGCACCAAAACGGCGACACAGGTTTTACACCTAATTATATTCACCAATTAAAGGATCATGGTTAGATTTAAGAAAAGGAATAGTTCAAATGATCTCTGCACATAATTCTCTGGTGTTAAGGCATAGAAACTCCCCAGTAATAAAGGAAGGAAAGGTCACAACAAATGACTGTTACCTGAAGCGCATAGCAAATTTCTTTCGCTGTTTGACGATCTTTCACATGTTTTCCAAGAGAATAATTTCTGAAAGTATGATAACCAATTAAGAACACACCACCCTTCGTTCTCCACTTTGTTAGCAATTCTGCTCTCTGCTGCCTGACCGATGCAAATGTATCAGAAATAGAAAACTAGAACAATAATAAATTGTTTGACAACCATTTTCAATAATATCCCTAAGATTTGGTGTATTTTCATTGAGGCACTCTTAGCAATGACATAATACATTGAGGTTCCTTAAACTTCAATACAATTTCAAATAGGTAAATTGCAAAATAGTCAACCACCAAATTTGAAATAAGTGAGACTGAGGCAGCACTGGCTTTATTAGTGATGATTCTAGTGTTCAAGTTTTGGAATTTTTTATTTTTAAATTTTTGATAAGAAATGTAATTGTATTAAAGAAGAGTAAAAGAGTACACGAAAAGAAAAAGGAAAAGGAAAAGTTGTCCTCTAAAAAAGTCAAAGTTTTCAAAAAATTATGAACCCCTAAGACAGATAGGAAATCAATAAATGGATACCAAATATCTCAAAAGATAACAATTTTTCCATAGAGAGAGAAAGAGAGAGAGAGAGAGATGTCGGCAGCTTTTTACATAGTATCCACATCACCCAAGAAAAATTCAAAAGCCAAGAACCAAGAAATTAATGACATGGAAGTTTATACACAATAAATTCACTTAATGTAATGCAAAGAACATATTCGAGCAGAACTGTTGATTCAATGTATATGTGTTAAGAGTAATCAATGATGTTGTTCCATGCATTGTTACTATCTGTTATTTTTAGATAAGAAAGACATGTATTACAATGAAGAAAAAAGGTAAAAAGTCAAATCAAATTGTAGAGAAATTTCTACAAGAGTCGACTTTACGGTGTGGCACATGAACAATGAGCTTAATGGATCATTTTTTTTTCACCTTTTAGTTACATTCATAGCTGATTATTTCTTGATTAGTTTTGTTATAGTAGACTGTGTATTTTGACAAATTGTGTTATATATTAAATATACACGAAAATTATGCAACAAGATAAACCCTAGTGAAGTAAAAAGTTGAGGAGTCACCAAACTTGGGTGCATCGTGATGGAAATTTTCCAACAAAATTACTAACAAATATTTTAGAATAGCATCAATGCCCCCACAAGTCAATTACACGCAGTCTTTATAACACCCCAAGTCCGACATCAGTAAAATGTGAGGATTGTGATGCGTTTATAAGTCGTTCCACCCTTCTACTACGAAGCACGTTCTTCCTTATTGGGCTTAAGTGGCTCTTTCTATGCGCCCCTCAAAAACTTCCCACTGTAGTGGGTTATGTTGTGGAGGTAGTTCGGCAAGATTGTTACAGTTTGTATCAGAATAACCTTGTGGGACAAGAGAGCCACCTAGCAGGGGTATAAGAGCTCAAAGCACAACAAGAACTTTGCGTTCTTAAGTGTGGGATTTTGTAACACCCCAAGTCCAATATTGGTAAAATGTGAGGATTGTGATATGTTTTTAACAGGTACAAGGGAGCCACCTAGCAAGGGTGGATTTGGGGCCAGATAAGAGCACAAAGTAAAAATAGGATGTTGCATTCTTAAATGGGGAAGTTTGAAACACCCCAAGTCCAAACTCGGTAGAATGTGAGCATTGTGATGTGTTTATTTACCGTTACCACCCTTCTATTAAGCAACAAGTCTTCCCTATCTAGGCTTAAGTGGCCCTTTCGATGGGGCCATTGATAGTCCAGCCCAACTACCCTGCAACACAACTCATTACGATGGAAAGTCCATCAATGAGCCCAGGGTCACTTAAGCCCAAAATAGAAAAGTCTTGTTTCTTTGGTAGGTGCGTAGAACCACTAATAAACACATCACAATCCTCACATTCTACTAATGTGAAACTTGGGGCGTTGCAAACTCCTCCACATGACAATGCAAAGTCCTCGTTGCACCTTGGGCTCTCATTTGCGCAGAATTCACCCTGACAGTTGGCCAGATAGATACCAACTGTAACAATCTAGTTATCCTACACTTGTCACTTGCGTCTCCTCAACTCTTGTGTCTATGATAGATCAGTTATATGACCCACTAAAAAAGCTTTTTGAAATAATCTTCTGGTTCTTTTTATTTTATTTCATTTCCTAATCTGATTGAGCTGGCTCATGATGTAGATCTGCCATAGCAATTTTCATTTCATACACTAAGTCTCATCACTATCCTACACAACAAACCCCATCTCCATTCATATTTTTATACTTAAATCATTATTTTTCGGTACAAATATTTTCCCACTTTTTAGATCAACAGACAACAATATGCATCAAACCTAGGTCACGACATGCTGAAGTAATCATTTATATCAGCGTCACTATTGCAAATCAGTTTGTCCGTTCAACTTGAATTACCTTACATTTAGAGAGAGATGGCATCTGATGATCATACATTCACGTCCAAATGAACTGAAAAGAAATTCAGGCACGCTAGGATATTGAAACAAGAAAGAGGTTTCTTAAACCTTGGTTTATCTTGCATCATATAAACACGAAGAGGCTTGAATTCTTTGGGTTCCCACTTCTTAAACTCCTGCCGCCAATTGTGCAGCACATTCACCGGTGCAACAACCAGCGCTGTTTTCAGACCTAAATCAACACTTCTCATTGCAGTGTATAAGAAAGCTATGACCTGCAAAACAGAAAAGCTAATGAATAAGCATATGTGAAGACCATCCACTGGCCAGAGACTGTTTAAGCCAATACTTAGATTTTCTAGAGGACTCCTTGTCCTTTTAGCCTAGGTTGTATTTTTCTTATTTTCAGTCCTTAATGAATTTTCTCGTATGTAACACTGAGGGGGTAAATCAACTGGTAAAAGCTCTAAGGTCTATTCCAGAGATCCCTAGTTCAAGTCCTCTTAGGGCCACTGGAGGTTTTCTTGGCCATTAAAACTCTTATCTACAAAAAGAGTGTTTAAGCCAATTGCTATAAGAATTTATCGCTATATCCAAAGGGCCTTGACTGAAAACAGAGAATGCGTTTGACAAGAATGAATGTTCTCAATTTCGCAAGAAGAATGGAAGATAGTATAAGCCAACACATCTGCAAAGGATAGCATTTTAAAGACAGGGAATGATACCTGGAAAGTTTTACCAAGGCCCATTGTATGAGCTAAAATGCAACCAAGGCCTTTATCCCCAGCCTTCAATTTTCGGATAGACTGGATGATATTTTCCCACATAAAACGAATTCCTGAAACCTGCAATTACGCATCTACTGTAATATATCATCACGCAGCCAAATGTTTTCAGAATGTGAAAAGCTAAAAAAAATTGAAATGGTTGGCTACATAATCACCCCTTGTTGCAAACATGGTAAAGCAGTGACACATAAAACTACAGAGCAATATTATGAGCCAACAATCTAAAAAGAAAAAACCAAATCTCTTTTAGGCTGGCAAGGTTCTTTGAGGTGTTCTTTTCTGCCATACTCCTGTTATTGGTTAGAATGAGACAAACTTTTATCAGCATCTTCTTAATGCAATGGTTTGAGCAATGTTATATGTTTAAACAAAGTCTTCTACCCCGCGCAACATCTTTGACAGATTCAAAAGTAGGGGATTGAAAGGCTCTATTGTGTCGATTAGTTCTTTCTCTTATGAGGACTCCTCGTCCTCCCACAATTATGTTTTCCCTTGTTAATATAGTTCTTTTCTACTCAACAATAAAAAGCACCACCACAAGTCAGTGTAATTCTGCCTCTGGTTAGGTCTAAGGGGGTCCATCTGTAAACAGCTATACCCCTGACTAGTGAAGACGAGATATATTTGGCTTTCCATTCAACAGGTAATACAGAATAACCCACCCCCATTATCCCCTTGGACCCATCACATGTAATAACAATTAACACGTCTTTTATTCACCTTCAACCCAATTTAAGTCAAATTGATTGCTAGTTGTATATGCAACTATATTAGCAAATAAAAATAGCAGGAAAAAGATAAATAGGTACTCGCATAGTGCAATGACTAAAGCACCTACATGATCAACTAATCCAATGAATACCTGATGTGCTTTCAGTTTGTTGGAGATGCTTGGAGGAATCCTTACAGCATCTTCACCTTTCTCCCTTACAACATTCACAATAAAACCAGTTGAGGCATCACCAAGAACTTCAGTACTAGCACTTTCAGGTATACTACCATTAGAGGCAGATGCATTCATCATGGATATGCCTGAGTGCGCTTTTAAAGAATTGAGTCGTTCCTGACGCTCCTACAGAAGTTCAAAAATTATGCATCAGAGTTTGAGGTCAATATCACTTATGAGTTATGATTGTGTGATTCCCAATAAAAATTTATTAGACAAAGAAACAAAATACATTCCAACGTAGTACCTTTTCCATAGCTATTTTCCTCTTCGTCTCTTCTCCAAGTTCGGTATCATCAAGAATTCTTCGAATTTTCTTGTTCTTTCTCTTGCTTGAACTGAAATATGAAAATATAAAGTTCGTGTAATATCCACGGAAAATTATGCTATTATTTAGATAGCAGAAGTTAGAACAAGTTGATGAAAATCATGCATTCAAATTCAGTTACACAATAATTGTTGTTGTAGTTACAAAACCGTCACACTGAACAATCATCAAAGCACTACGACATTCATATCCAGCTTCAAGAACAGTACATACAACAAAGACAATTTCAATGACCACGAGGACAAATAAAATCAAAACTAGCAAGACCACTATGTGATTCCCCGGGGAATCTAGGGTGGACCAGAACTCAAGACATGCACAGCCTTAGTACCCTAACCAGTCATCAACATCAGCATGAAAGATGAAATTAGTTAACAGAGCATCAAAAAGCTCAAAGCGGGCACCAAAAATAATAATGCAGAGGACTTCCCCATATCGAACTAGTTCTAAAAGACCAGAAACAAACTTGTACCACCTCCAAAAGAGGGCAAACAGAACAGCAAACCTTACAATAAGGCAAAAGCAGTGTCCTCAAAATGCAAATAGTGCTGTCATATGTCACATCTAATAGCATACAGGATACAGCTGACAATGGTCAGAAACACCAATACAATCATCTGAATTATCTGGAGCAACAGAAATCCAAGAAACTCATTGAAAGATCAATATACCTGATTGCAACACCAATGTCATCATCAGAGCTATCTGTATCACTGTCAGAACTAGAACTTGTTGAATCTTTGGAACCCAAGGCTTTCTCAAGTTTCAAGGTCAACAGCTGCAGAAGATTTGGAGAACAACAGCAACATTGCCAGCCATACAATTTCACTTCTGATGAGCACTCTACTCCAATGTTCCTCTCTATACAAGATATACAAAATAATGTTTTACATGATTTACAATTTATCAAGTCATCACTGCGTCCGCACCATCCACAATAACACTTCGATAAATCAGAGTCCTGCCATACAAAAAGGTATTAGTATCTATTGTTCAGATGGCACCAGTAACTTACAGTACAGAAAGAATAAAGGAAAACAAGACAGTCATGCAAACATTCAAAAATGTGCTTCCAGTTCAATGGCTCATAGGACACCATCAACTTACAAATTGAGTACTGGAATAAATTTAAACGTCTTAAGAACAGTAAAGAAAACTAAGTAAATCGGTAGCAAGCTGAATTTAGTGATCCAAGGTACAGTCTACATAGAGCAAGTAGCTTTTAGCCTTACATTAACAGATAAGTTTAAGTTGAAAAGTTGTCTCTTTAACACAATTCAATTCAATTCAATTGAGATTTTTAATAAATTCAAAGAAAACCTAAAACTAATCCAAATTGATTTCCATATATTTTACACGAATTTGTGTATTTGGAGTTCTTACCTTTACACTCATCTTGGCCTTGACGACACATTTGCAATCCACGCAAACGATTACTTTCAAAAGTGGATGTTGTTGTATGTCATTCGTCTCTCTACCACAAGCAGTGCAGCAGAACTTCTCATTTCGTTCGTCGGTAAGTTCATTCTCTATTATGACGTCACTACAACCAATCACATCATGATCATTTGTCAAAGTTTGAGATTCACCATCATTATCCAGGATGACCATCCTACTTCTCTTAGCTTCAGTCTCCACTTCATCAGCATCACGTAAACGCTTGGAGGCCTGGCTAGGTTCAATCAACTGAGACAACAAAACATCAGATGATTCACCATTTATATCTTCAACAACAGCACCATCAGAAAGTCCTGTAGCAAGTACTCCAGCTTTTAAATCTTCACAAGGAGTGCCCCCGTTGTCAAAGGATGCTTTTTCTGCAGGAATATAGTTTTCCTCAGCTAAATTTTGTACACTGCTTGTCATGAATCGATCAACTTCTAATGCTTCGCCCCTAGAGTCCTGACAATAATCAGAAGACAAATATCATCTCAAGAAAGCAGTAACAAAACATTTAGAAACGCAAAGCAGCTATATAAAGCATTTAGAAAAGCAAAGCAGCTATTTTTTTTTTCTCATGCTCCTCTTTTGAATGGAGTATAAACTACCAAAGGGGGAAAAAAAAAAAAAAANAAAAAAAAAAAAAACACTCATTTTGAGACCAAAAAAAAGCCAGCTCAGTTAGCCCCTTTAGTTACAGAACAAGCCCGTGATGAAGAGTCTCACAACACATTTCCCAGGGAGTGCTGAAATAAAAAAAAATTCCAGCAGCGAGAAGCAATTACCTGCTTTATTCTTTTTTTGCGTCTTCTTTGCTTCAAATGAAGTTGGAGTTTCTGATCAATACTCATGTCATCTTCCTCTTTGATCTGCCCAAGCATAAACAGGTAAGAGTGAAGACTATAATTAACCAAAAAAACACTACCCGTTCTTGGAATTGAGATGCTCCAGCAGTTAAGAGCATTGTGCTCCAACTGTGAGGTTGAGGATTCAATTCCTAACTGCCTGTGTCTGTGTGCCTCCTCTAAACACAAAAAGCAAATAAAGAAAAAAAAATACCACCGACTCTCACCAACTACACTCGTATAGTTTTATCCTCTCCATAATTACTCCACTAAATACTGTGTCACTGACAACTTCTCTCTAGTTACCTGTTCTTGCATTGACTTCTTTCAATTTCAATATTTTCCCAGTCTTTTAAATGCATATTGATATTTCATGGCTGATGCAAGGAAGGGTCACTAAAAACTACAGCATAAGATGCAAGGAGGTTGTATGGATACTAGTTCCTGCTTTTTAAACAAGCACCTACCTGTGAAACTATATTAGGCAGCCTGATCCCTAAAGTAAGGCTTATCAAGGATGAAATCAGAGTGATAGGCATGGACGAACTAAAGCATATGGTGTACCAAAATCAATTGTCAAAAGTAAAGGTGAACACAACTGAACAACCTTTTTATATTTCTTCCTTTGCTCTTCTGAAAGATCCAGCGCTTTCTCATTTGCTAAAGCATCAGCAAAAAATGGATCACTTGGATCATCCTCAATCTCAACGATCTCCTCAACCTAAAATAGTATCAAATATCAAAAATCAAGTAGAATGAATAAAAGGTATTTAAGACACACATAAGATATATTTGATTCATGACATTTCACGCGTTCCAAATTCAATTCAAATAAATTCAATTTAGATATCCTTGTCTTTGTTTCAATTTTAGCAAAAAACACTATCCCTGTAAAAATCCATCTCCAACCTACATAGCAATAATATCCCTGGAGAAGTTGAAACATGCTAGTTAACAATTAATGAAATTAAACAGACACCAGAGTTATAAAAAGTGAACTTATCTAAAAATTCTAAATATACATGTCATTCACGTAACCTCCATATCATATTGCCACTTAAATATATTCACATATGATGTTTGATTTGTACACTTTGACATAGGTCACAAGCAGTGAACTGATATAATATAATGAATCTTAGTAAAATGGGGCAAAAAGTTTGTCGATTTCTAATGTGGTTCGTAAGTGTGTCAAACATGTTAATTTTTTCAAAAAAAAAAAAATGTTCTATGAATCCATAAATGCAAAATATACATCTCTTGTATGTGTAAGAGACATACACTAAGTGAACAAAACTCCATAAGAGTTATCTAATCATCCATTATGAAATTTTATGCATTGGAATAATGAAAGTATAAGCTACGTTTATATGTGTGAATTATGTTTGCACCCATTTGATGTAAAATTACTTTGAACTAAAAAGAACAAGTTAACATGTATACTATGTGTCATACCTCTTGCCATATTTCCTAGTCTCTTTACTAGATGAGATATATTTATGAGAATAAAACTAGTGCTTATATACTAAGATTAATAAGAAATTAATAAATTCAATGATTATTATGTTGGGCTTATGTTTGCATTCTCCTTTGCCTTGCCTTCTTCTGAGTTCTTAAATTTTAAAACTATTTGACATTGTTAATATATACCAAACCAAGTTAACATATTTTTAAAAAAATAAAAAAAGTAGCAGCTGCTAATTATCAAATGATTAATTATATAACAAGCCCACTTGTGAAAGACACCACCAAGCTTAATAAAAGAAAGTTGAGAAATATAATAGTCAAAGAAATGGATTTAAATGAAAAGGCAGCTTGATGATGTATATATATAATACTCCCTCCGTCCCGCTTTTACGTTTCCAAACCAAAATTGGCACAAGAAATTAGGAGGAAAATTTTAGCCATTTTTGCCCTTGTGAAATAGAGTGAATATAATAATTGGTTTTGAGAGAGATATAAAATTAGAAAAAAGAGAGTGATTGGAGAGAGGGTGATTGGAGAGAGAAAAAAGAGGTTTTTTATTGTATTTTTTAGATAGTGGAGGGGTAATTTAGGAATGATATAAGGGATTATTTGGTTTGGAAAGGTAATGGTGGGACAAAAATTTTGGTGGTTTGGAAACGTAATAGTGGGACGGAGGGAGTATAATATTCAAAAATGCAATTAGTTACTAAGGTGTAATCTTAAAGTTTTGTAAATTAGTAGTCTTATATATTTACAATACAATATGAGAATATGAGAATAATCACTAGTTTTTGTTATTATGTTTTCTATTTATCCATAGGCAACAAACCTCCTTTTTTTTTCATGATCTTATTAATTACTCCCTCCGTTCCAATAAAATCTTTACGCTTTGACTTTAAACTTTGACCATTGATTTGTTAAAAAGTATAATGAACATAATATTTTTGGATTCGTCTTAAAAAATATTTTCAAAATATCAAATTTTTATAATTTTTCGAGTTTATATAAATACAATTATTCATGGTCAAAGTGTCATCTCGAAGACCGTGCAAAATCCAAACATAAAGATTTTAAAAAATGAAGGGAGTAGTTGTTTTCCAAAAAATGAAAATAATAGTTGATTTACTTTTATCTTGTGAACTATTTTTTATTTTACTTTTTTGGATAATATGGTATCCAAGCTTTGCTCGACCAATCCCATGGGCCTTAAAGTTAACGGCCAAGAAAACCTCTAGTAACCCTAAGGAGACTCGAACTAGGAACCTCTGGAATATATCCCAAGAGCGCTAACCAGTTATCCCTATGTATTGCACATGGCATATGCCTAGTGGATAATTAACATAGGAGTGTCCGCATGTAATTGAGAGATAAGTAATGGTAATGGGAATGCACAACAGAAAGTCCAAATAACATTGTAGACACCAAAACTGCGTCAAACTGATGCTCTCGAAAAGATAATTATTGTTATTATCTTTTCAAGATATCTTCTTAAAAGATGAAGATTTTGGAGGAGACCCAGTTCATCTCAACAACTGCCTCCTCCACTGCCTCCTCCTCTAAAAGGGAGATAATCCTAGGTTAAACTAAAGTCGGAACCAACCAAAAGGCCCCGTCGCTCTCCACCGCAAATTATGAAAGTCGATGGAACAAAGCTATAACAAGCTTCCAAGCCCTTGAATCCAATTACATCCCCAACCCCTTGAAAATTTTGAAAACTGGAATCAAAGAGACTCCCAAAAGTTTCAAAAGTTATAACCCACAAACTATCAATAAAATCATTGTTCCATATTTTTCCAAAGTCGATGGAACAATGCTATAACAAGCTTCCAAACCCTTGAATTCCCAACCCCTTGAAAATTGGAATCAAAGAGACTCCCAAAAGTTATAACCCACAAATTATCAATAAAATCATTGTTCCATTTTTTTTTTAGCCTTTTTATTTACCAGTTCGAAAAAATTGGTTTACAAAATGGCATGTTCGGTGGGATGAATTTTTGCTTTTCTTCTCCAGACTTCAAGGGGGCATATTACATCAAATTTCGAGACAAAGTTATAATCTTTTTTTAGATATTGTTATTATTGTTAACAATAATAATTATTGTTATTATCTTTTTTTTAGATATTTTCTTAAAAGACAAAATTTTGGAGGAGACCTAGTTCAACTGTCATCTTCTCCTATAAAAGGGAGATATTCCCTAGGTTAAACTAGAGTCGGCGGAACAAGCCAAAAGGCCCCGTCACTCTCCACCACAAATTATTAAAGTCAACAAAAAGGCCGCCTGTCACCTCTTGCAGTTCGGGAACAAGTCGACAAGACCCTCGTTCTGTCACATTCAAGCTTCCAACTTCTTGAGAAGTGAAATCAAGAGACTTCCAAAAGTTGTAACCCACACATTATCATTAAAATGATATCTTTTAGCCTTACGGGTTCGAAAAAATTGGTTTACAAACATCATCGCCACCAAAAGGGAAAAAGAAAACATAGCAAAGATAGCTGCCATTGAATTTTACACAAGACCCTCGTTCTGTCACATTCAAAAACAAGCTTTCAAGCCCTTGAATCTAAATACATCCCCAACTCCTTGAGAATTGGAATCAAGAGACTCCCAAAAGTTGTAACCCACAAATTATCAATAAAATCATTGTACCACACTTTTTTAGCAAAGGTTCGAAAAAAAATTGGTTTACAAACATCATCGCCACAAAAAGGGAAAAAGAAAACATAGCACAGATAGCTGCCATTAAATTTTAGGAGGAGAGGAGCAATTTTAACAAAGATTAATTACCTCATCTACCCCAGGGAATTTAAGTCCCATAGCAGCAGCCTGCTGAGGAGTACTAGCCAAGTACACTGAAGCCCATTGCTCGCTTCCAAAGGTAGCGCCCTCCTTGGACGACTGATGAGAAAATAAATTGTTGAAAGAGTTCCAGTCAACCTCTGCACTTTTATTCAAACTGTCATCATTGTCATTGGCAGCGACCTTTTTCCCAAGATATCCACTAGCACCGTCCTCCAGAATTTTACCATGTTTTCTGTTGCATCATATAACCAACAATAAAGATGCATTTCATGCCACAGGATTCAAAATGCAAGAGGCAAGGAAATACCTCCTTACAGGCCTGAGGGTCTGAAGATGCTTTTCGGCATCTTTGATTGATTCTACAGCATCACTGGTGATCTCGGATCCCACCCAGTGTGTCCTTTTCTTCCATGCTTCAGTGCAGCAACCGTTAGGTGCCCTACTCTCTATCCATTTAAAGAGGCTGGGTAGATCAATACCGACGCCATCCAGTTGCTCCTATATGAAGGCACAGTAATGATTTGAAGTTTAGAGAGAACATGAAGTAAGTACCTCATTGAACACCTAAAATACATATCCTACTTCATGTGGATGAAACTTTAAAAGAGATTGTCAAGTACATAACCATTGTCATCAAAGCAAAAGAGTCATTAGGTATACTTTGACGTATGGCTTGAATTGTGACAACTAAACCAACTGTCTCACTAAAGTGTCCTTTGGTTAAATTGTTTGTTGTGGAGTGGAATGTAATTGCCAGAGTGATGAGTACTGAGCCAAAGGTCTAAGTCTAACAATAGTAGGCTCTCTCCAAAACTTAGTTTGACCACCATTAAGACCCCATGCACACGGTGATTATCACTGAGATCCAGCCAATCATCACACTGGTCTCATGCAAAATATGGTTGCTTTATCAAAACAAAGGGCATCACAGAAAATGTTTTCTTTATCTCGGGCAGCAAGAAAAAAAAATAATTCCACTACTGAGGAAAAAAGTGTACCAACAGCTAATAAGTTTACTCCAAAAACAAAAAGGGAGAAGTCCAAACCAATAAATGGGCACTCTCTGTCTCAAGCTCATCAAGTGATGCCTCCCATTCTTCTCTAAGCGTAGCCATTTCATCTGCAACAACCTTTTCCAACTATCCAAAAGGGAAAAAGAAAAAAAAAAACACCATGAGCACAAGGTTAAGAAAGGAAGTGAATGAGACATTTCAACTAAAAACTAAACTAACTTCATCTCCATGAAGAGTTTCGCCCAATTCTTTTCTTACTTCCCGCTCAACCTTTTCCAATGACTCTTTCTCGAGTGCTTCTTGTGCCTCTGCTGCCTAAAAATGAGATATCAGAAAGCCAAAGAAAAGGTGATAAAAATAGCCAAAGAAATTAAATCTTCTTGGATAATTAAGGCATGCTGAGACAAAAAATACCTTACTCTCAACTTCTAGTAGTTCTGCTATCAGTTCTTCTATTTCTTCATCACTCAAAGGTGCCTAAACAATGACGCATGTTAAAAAGAGAAAGAAATATTTCACTTCTCACAAAATATGCAGGAGTTTAGCAAACCTATGATGATTGATGACTTGCCTCAAGTTGTGAACCACCTTCATCTGATGCCATTTCTCCATCCTCGTCGCTTAAATCATCTAGAAAAGACTCCTCCAAAACCTTGTCTATCTCTTCCACTTCCTCATTACTATCTTCTACATGAGTAGGCTTATCCTCCATCTTCTAATCTGATTATTATATTAGGCAATCAGGCTACAAAAACAAGCACCCAGGAAGTCTCACTAACAGTACATGGATGTATGGACGACAAACAAAGACATAACTTTTCTTTTATTGCACAGAACCCATAAACACTGAGGGTTTCTCATATAAAATTGAAATTGTTTGTGAGCCAATAAACACATTATACCCACTCATAGGATCTTCACACAATAAATACAGCATTGCAAAAAAGGTTGAAATGACACTCAAAAGCCTAACAAAATTATGAGAAAATACTCACGTAGATCCTTTACAGTAGAAAAAATTCCACTTTTGTTTCTCTAGTTTTCCCTTGAAGCACACAGAATAGTTGAGTATGATTTTATTTTATTTTTGGATTGCTCGTCACAAATTCCATAACATCAGCATCCTATTGATTAGAGTGCTTGAACAATGGCATAAAGCCTGAACTAAATTAAAACCGGGGAAAAATAAGGTCCCAAAAATCTTCTAAAACTCAGATAATGGACTTCTTTTGTTTTAATTCCTAAACACATTGCATAAGTCATTTTATTGATGATCAAATCTAGTCAAGTTACAATTTAAAGAATGAGCAGTGATGGAGCTACCAGTACAGTGAGTACACAAATAACGACACCCAATATGAGCCCCCAATGCTGGCAAGGTTGTTAGGGTCCAGGTTCAATACTCCTCATTTCACTACCTGTTGCCAACACGATCACACACGCGCGCAGGAAAAGGAAAGGCAGCAGTACGGGAGTTGATCATACTAAAAATGCTTATGATAATTTCCACTTCGCAGCATAACCAACAGTGCAAAAACATATACCGTGACTTCCAACAAATTAACCCGACAAAAATAAGGGGAAACATTCGAATTGCCAGGTTTTTTAAACTGGACTGAGAAAACCACAATATATAAGAGTAATAAAAAGCTGCAAAAACACAGAATGAGGATAGATATATTTAGCAACAAGCAACCTCTTAAATGGAACAACAGTGAAAACCACCATCGTCCACTGACTCGATAAACAGCTACAAGCAAGCCCATTCAACAGTATAAATAAAATGCCAAATTCAACCCCCAAAAATTACCATAAACACCAAAAAAAGTAATTAATTCGAAAAAATAGGAAGAAAAAAAAAACGTACCTCGAAAAGCTGCAACGGCAGGTGAAGGATGAAAAACAACTATTCGCTCTCCCTGTGCCGTGAAATAGTAGAAAAAATTTGAGGAAACGGAATAATTGTATTTAATTTTAACAAAATATTCAGTTAATATGAAGTTACCTCATCAATGGAGGTCGCCAACGAAATTTGGTGAACGATTAGGGTTTTGCGGTGGCCGGCGGTGGTTTGATCGCAGCCGTTTACGGCGGAGGGTTTTGAGGAGAGAGAGAGAGAGAGAGGAGAGAAGTGAAGAGACGCGGAGAAAATGGGGGGATGGCGGGGGGTGCAGTGGTTTTATGTTGTTTATATGTGGAACATTCTGGGATTTTAAGGTTTCATTGAGGGTAATATTGTCCAAGCGTGTGAGTGAAATTCCATTCTCGGTTATGTCTCCGGCGATATTATAGAAACGGAACTGGAACTTCAATGCTGAGACTATTCAGATTCCTTTCTTTTGCTGTGGTAGGAGTACCTTTTACGCTCAAGAGAGAGAGAGGTGGGGAAAAAAAAAAAAAAAAACTACTTAGTATCGATAAGGATCTTATCTATTACCCTATTTACGCATTATCTTTCTAAATGATTGACACGTGAAAAATGATATAACTTTGTATTTATTTTAAAAGAGTATGGTACATGTGTCAATCATCAAAAGGCTAATGCGTAAATTGGGAAAGTAGGGTAATAGAGAGGATCCTCATCCTTCCAATTGGTACCCAAAATTTTTTTGCTAATTCAAATGATGCCCCTGTGGTTTTGGAAAACTGAACTCCATGACCGAAATAAGGATTTTCTATCAAATTTTTCTATTAATTGGTGACGCAGCGCTAGTTTATGAGTTAAAATGGTTTTGACAATGATGTGATTAAATTACCCTTGATTTTAGCTTTTCCGTCCATTTTTCTTTCATCTCTAAAACCATACATCATTACTCTTTGTGGTGATTTTGGAAATGTATTTTTCAATTTTTTTTTTTTTTTATGTCTCAGAAGTAGGAATAGTACCGCATCACAGTTAACGGAAAACTTATATTTTGGTCCTGTAGTTTAGTTTTTCAAAACCACAGGGGCACCATCTCAATTAGTAAAAAAAATTGGGTACCAATTGAAAAAGTCAAAAGTACGAGGATACCAAGTAGAATTTTCCCAAAAAAAAAAATTAAGAGAAATTATAGACAAAGATGGCTGTGGATTTTGTTACATTGTTTTTAAGTTACTATATATATTGGATGTGAAGATAAGATTGTGGACAGTGGCCGAATTGACAAGTCTTTATTATTGGATGTATATGAAAGGGGTAATAGTACTCATATACATTTGCCTTGTTTGGCAAGCAATTGGTGGTTGGTTCGACTACCTGATTGCAGTGGTAATGAGCTAATTGTAAAACTCGTTTAGTAAGGTAATTGATTATCAATAGTCGATAAGATTGAAATGACCGGCAAGGACATGATTTTAATCAATTTATATGCCAATAATAAACACTTTCACTGGCAATATGGATATTGTCACTAGTACTTTTTTATTGCTTACTAGAAAAATTTGCCCATAACTACCTTTTAAGTTTCACTTTTTGCGAATAACTACCTTATAATTATTTTTTTTAAAATAACTACCTTTTAACCACTTTTTTTCGTGAATCACTACCTTAGCCCCTTTTCCGGCAAAAAAAGATATGGAGTGACCGTTTTACCCCTCACTATTTTTTGAACATAAATAATTTTATTTTTTTCTTAAAGAGGTATTACTTATTTTGATTTGAAAGAAATTAAGAAAAGGGGAGGGAAAACCAAAAAAAAAAAAAAAATTAAAACCCATTTTATTCATTAAACTAAGGGTAAAATGGTCAATTCACATGCTTTATTGGCCAAAATAGGGCATGAGGTAGTGATCGACAAAAAAAAAAAAAAAAAAAAAGTGGTTATAAGGTAGTTATTTTCAAAAAAATAAAATAAAATTATAAGGTAGTTATTCGCAAATAGTGGAATTTAAAAGGTAGTTATCGGCAAATTTTTCTTGCTTACTATCTAATTCTTCTACCCCAATAATGAAAATACCGAATTGCCCTTTTCAATCTCAACACCAACCCATAATTCGAATTGTAATTTATACTCTCTCCCATTCCCCCACCCGTCTCCACCCACCCTACCTTGTTCCTCGTCTCATCCCCACCCTTGTACAAGTCAATGTCCATGCAATGACCCCATGCCCCCCCTCTTTCTCCCCCCCTCCCCCTTTAGGTCGAAAGACTTACAAGAAATTGGGAATATACATTGCCGCAATCACTGTGAAGAAGAGATGGGGACACAAATAAATATATAATATAATTGTTATACTGTCTTTCAACAATGGACATATGGCTTTTTAACTATACTCCTTATAAGAAACACGCTGATAAATATGACCACCATTATATATTTCCCCATATCACTCTAAAGTGAGGGGGCCACCACAAGCATCCCATATAAAAAGTAGCCGTGCAATATTTCAAAAAATTCTCAAATGAGACACATATCATCTTTGCTTTGGTGAGACGCACCATTTTTATTTTTATTTTTTATTTTGTGGGGTAAAACTCACCCATTTCTCTTTTTGAAAGTAAAATCTCATCATCTTTTATACGATTCGAGAGTGCATGTTTGTTAAAATGAAAAAAAAAAAAAAAAACATATCGTGTACTAATGCTATGTTATCTTCATATCATTTTTGTTGGTATTTATTGTTGATTGTTGGTTTTTGTAGAATTTTCTTAAATTTTGCTGATTCTATTGATTTTCGTTGATTCTAATGATTTTTGTTGATTCGATTTATTTGACTGAAAGCGAATTTGTTGATTTTTACCAAATTTTGTTGACTTTTACTGATTGTACCGATTTTTGTTGATTTTTGTTAAAATTAGCAAAAATAAGTTGAGGAGAACAAAGTCTGACCCATCTTAGCAAACACTCAACATCTTATAGCAAAAAAAAAAATTATTATTTAAGTGCGCATCATCATTCATTTTGTGAAACATGTCTCATAGAATGTAAGCTATCAATATTTATTTACCTAATGATTGGCCATGATAATCGTGTTTTGAGAGTTGTATCTAGCGATGCCATTGAAGATACCTTAGAAACTCGTGATTACATAGCCATCAATTAAGTGTTCATTTAGTCGAGCTACTCTCAACTTTTACTTCTTCCCCTCACATTCCTTCCCCACCACTCTCACTTTCACTGCCTTTTCTTCCACTTTTAACTTTGGGACTTCTAATTTTAGCCATATTTAACTTATTAGAAGACAATTGTGGATGAGGGGTGGAGGAAGAGAGAGTGGGGGAGAAGAAATATAAGGGGAGAAGCAGACGTTGAGAGAGACTTGAGAAAAGCGGCACTAAGAAGGACCTCGTTCGCTTATCAGTCCAGTCCGATTTAGGGCTTTCAGAGGCCGGCAATAATGGCTTGGTCAGCTAGAGATACGGAAAGCCCGATATTCCGGCCCGCCCGACCCGTTGACTAAATTAACTCAAAAAAAAAAAAAAAAAACGAAATATATGTCTTTCCAAAATTAAATTCCTTTCTGTCTACTCTCTCAGTATCCTTACAGTTGAGCGACGCCTCTCACCGGCCACTATCCGTAAACCCTAATCTCCGTCACACTCCGCTCAGTCGGCGGCAACCGCCAATCACCGGTCGCCGGTCACCGGTCACATTCTCAGGTTTTTGCTCCCTTTTCTTTTATATTTACTTCCTTTTCGAGCAAATGCGAATTTTCTCACTCATGAATTTCTGAACCTCAGGTTTTAGAGAGAGAAAGTAGAGAGAGATGGGAAGGAGGGTGCTGAACGAAGCACTTCGGACAATAGTGAACGCCGAGAAGAGAAACATGGCCACTGCCGATCTCAAGAACATTTCCACCGTCATGTGTTCCTTCCTCGGAATCATGAAACATCGAGGTAAATACCATCCATTTTTAGTCCTAGTATTGTGCTTTACATTTGGGTATTTGGTTTCGTTATTGATAAGTGATTGTAGAAATCTTGCTCTGCTTTTCTAATTTCGGAGTAACGATTCATGATATAAAGTGGGTATGATTTGCTGAGTTGTTTTGAGGATGAAATATGTAATGGGATTGGGATGTTTGCTGGTCATGAACTTTAATTCAGTTCCCCCTGCATTTGCTACCCAAAGAAGTTCTATCTAGTTATGATAGTTAGAATTTAGGAAAAAGAGGTGGGCATTAGTGAAACAAAAGTCTGCTTGAGTTTGGAGTTTTATAGCAAGTCTTTCGAGGTGGTGTACTTAGGGTCGCAAGCCAATGTATGATGAGTAGTGTAGATGAATGACCTTGTGATGATGGGGATATCGTGTCCAGGTGTGGCAGTGTGCCATGTTGATAGTTTCAACAAATTATAATCAGTTCATTTGTCAAACAAACTCTTGTCTTCTTCTCTCACTGAGTCAATACAATTTTTATTAACATCTCAACTTGAGAGTTGGTTCTAGATTGTAAGAATTTAATCTAAACCATTTCTTCTGCGTATGGCTGGTGGATGAAATGGAGTGAATAATATTGGTGATGAGGATGTGGCTGATGTCCCACCCGACCCGGATATTACTCATTGAGAATTGTCGTGGCTTAGATGTGTCCACTGCAGTGGAGAGGGGGTGATTTTGTCAAGGTAGGTGCAATTTCACACATAAGCTGGATGTGATTGGCTTGGACCAATAATATGCATGGATCTAGACCTTGTCTTGGTGACTATTGATTAGGGGGATTTATAAAGAACACTAGGCCAACCCAACAAAGTAAACCGACAAGCTAACCTATGATGTCTCACCCTATATGTCTTGGATGCTTCCAATTAAAGAGTTGGGCTACAATAAAAAGGCACAATTTAACCCTATAGCATGTGCACCCATAGTTGTTCCTTGGTTTGTTGTTCACAAGTCAGATTTAGCGTAGCCCAGGAGTACGTGGAAAGACGGAAGACTGTAGTGGAGTCTTCTTGTTGTGTCTGTTTTTAATTGGGTTCAGGGCTGTTTAACTAAAGGGGAGAGTCTCCTATTTATGCCTTATGGGACTTTCATGGGCTCTCCACTTTCACCTCCAAATAAAAAAAGAAAAAGAAAGAAAAGAAGTGGAATCTCACAAACCATGAGAACATAATAAGGCAACACTGTCAATGGTTGCGGTATTTGGCTCGGATTTCAAAATGGCTTTGGAATTGCCGAAGTGGTACAACTTTCCAAAGCAGTCAACTTGGCCTTTTCAACTCCAAATAGAAAAAAGAGAAAAAAAAGAAGTGGAATCTTACAAAACCTTGATAACATGTCAAGGCAACATTGTCAGTGGTAATGGTATTTAGCTCGGATTTCAATTGGGCTTCGGAAGTGCTGAGGTGGTGTAACTTTCGAAAGCAGTCAATTATAGCTCATTTTGCAACATCAAGTCATCAACATATGAGACATTTATCTTTTCATACCTCGATCAATAACCACGGAGAATGGGAGAAGGATAATTGGTATTCCATTTTTTCTTAAAATGGCAAGAGTGTCCCTTCCTGGCTTTAATTGGCAGTTGTATAACACTTTTTGCTACAAATAGAAGTTCACCTTATTGCTTCAATGATGCACTGTTTTTCCTGTGTCAGCACAGATATCTGCTTCATTGGATTTGGCTGTCATACTTGACTTTGCTAAATTAGCGGATCATCTTACTTGCAGGCTATATCAAGGATTTCCAGGTTCATGATCCCCATAGAGTTGGTAAGATAAAGGTCGAACTTCTAGGAAAGGTTAATGACTGCAAAGCACTTACTTACAGACAGGACTTAAAAGCGAGGGATATTGAAAAGTACAGGTTGCGGATGCTTCCAACACACCAGGTATGTTTTTTCATGCACTATGAAAGCTGCTTCTGAATGCAGAAGAGCTTTGGGATGGAGTAATTGTTTTTCCTTCTGTTATTAAGGCAATCTTTTGGTAGTAAAGGTTTAGAATCTTGTGCTCTCACTTTTCAATGTTATGGGAAGTATAGGGCGCCTAACATATTCACTGGTTCCAACTACCAGTTTGGTTTGTCTGGGCATTGGGCCACTCCCCTTGCCTGCCAAATCCTAAATTCCCAAGTGCTTGACTGGGCTTTGGGGACTTTCTCAGAACACCAAAAATAATACAATCTCACACAAACTCAATTAACGCTCATATATTAACATCATAGTTGAAAATCATACACATCTTGTAGGAAGGCTAATCTGATGTCACACTCTAGTCATTTCACTGGGCTGTCTGTCACAACTAATCTGCCTAAGCAGATACACACCCAGAACTAGCCTAAGTACATCCAAGGAAAGTACTTATGTTTATGGAGCTGTAAATGGATCTTATGTTTATTCCGAGATTTTGCAAGAAACACTGTTTGAGAGGATTTCTTGTCATCTGTTGAAACAAATTTCTTTTTATCTGAAAAGATGATCTTTTTATTTTATTTTATTTTCCTTCTTCTCTCCGCCCAAGTAAATAAATTGTACCTAGAGTGTATCTTTTTTTTTTTTTTTTTATCTATGACCCAAAATAGCTTACACAAAGCAGCTCTATTTCAAATAGGAAAATGGGATACGTTCAGGCTACCATCTACTTTGGCATGACATTCCATTTACCAAGCAACAAGCCATAAAAATATGGCCAAATCCTGCAAGCGGCTCCAATGAGATGGGTCACCGTTGGCAGAATTAAAATTTGACCGCAATATGTTTGTATGCTAATTTAAACTTGTTTCGCCAGAAGAGTACTACCTGCATAAGAAAGTAGCTTTGCTTGCTATCCAGGAGTTAATTCTTGCTAAATCCTATTAGTCAGTGGCTAACCTCGCAACACAGTCGGGCTTCTTTGTAGAGAGGGTTTTCTGTCCTCCAAGATATTTAAAGTAGGGAGTTCACACATCTCGTATCCAAAATAGTCAACAAGTTCCTCTCTTGCAGGATATCAAATCTTGGCCAATACGCGATGTATCAGCCCGTACATATCGGTTTTTAAGCTAGCTAATATGCTAAATCGCAGAATGTGAAGGGTTGTCAGGTGTCCGATACGGCTTTTAGCCCTATACATGCCGGATAAGATTGATAAATAGCCGATAATAGCAATACAACTGAATGACTGTTATGGTCGATATAATTTTCACGCCGCGTTAACCGTCACCCTTACACAACACCTGTAAGGGCTGTAACACTGTCTTTCCGTGATGTCGCGACTGCAACTGAGATTTGATACCCTTCTCTCTGGTTTCTGAACTTACATGTGCCAAACAGATGGAGCTTATCAGCAAATTAGCTTGTGACCCGGATTCTTAACAGTTTCCTAGAAAACAGAATGTAAAAATTGAATTGAGGTCATATCCCCCTCTTGAAAACAATATGAGGTCATGGGCAAAAGACAACTGCACCACACCCAGATGTGGAACATTTTAAGATGAAAATTGAAATTTGGATCTATTTTTGCTTTCAGAACACAAACTGTTCAGGTATTCCATAGCTAAGACACAGAAAAAAAGACATGGGGTCTTCTTGTTTAAGGCCTTCTCTTAGCTTGGAAACATGGACTAGGTTCACCATTGAGAAGAGAAATAGGTGGTGGGTATAAACCAATTTGCAGTTGGGTTATGTTGTAATCTCCTTTTTTCTTTTATGAAATATGATTTTGTTCCTCTTTTCTTGCAGTGGGGTTATGTTGTAATCACTACTCCAAATGGTGTCCTGGATCATGAAGAGGCCATCAAACAGAATGTAGGCGGTCAAGTTCTTGGTTTTTTTCACTGATCGTAAATGGTGTGCCTTCTGCTGTTACTTAGCTGGTAGACATGGTGTTTTGTGCAATTGTATCCTGTTCTGTTTTAACGTATGGGAGAAAACATTGAGCTACATTAGTCTTGAGATTGTCATACTGAAATATACAATAAATTCGCTTTTGGCTGATCTTCATGTACCATTGTGGCTTCAGAAACATTATATGGCTACAGTAGCAGAAGTTTTGAATCCAGTGGGATGATCATTGTTTTCCAGCTACTAATTATTCAACCAGATACTGCATTACTATACGAAGTGTTTTTGATGCCTTTCAAGTAGTTGGGTTGCACATCTTCTGTAATTGCATTCACATCTTATGTTTGTAATGAGAAGGGTTATTGTAATCTTCCGCAATTTTGACTACACTACAAAAGGGAGATGGAAGAAAGGACTTGTAAACTGTAATTATTCACTTAATGCAATTGAGGTTACATGGGTGTTTACATCAGAAAGCTTTGCACACTGTAAGATGAAGGGGAGTACTAAATTGGTCAAATTTAGCTTCTCATATTGCCAACAATGTTAAGCTATAGGTCTTTTCTATAGTATTATCAACATCACAACTAAATCCTTCACAATGGATCTCTCGTGAATTGCATATGGACCTTTTATTTGATATTTTACTAGTTATGTAAGACGAGAAGTTAACAGGGGCTACTATTTGAGTAGTTTATTAGGAAGATGAGCTTTAGTAACGGCATTAAAGATGATAATTGATTTGGAATTGTGAGCATATTATACTATTCCTCTTCATTAACTTTCAAATGTTTGTGCAAACTATAATACTTCACACAAAACGAAAGAATTCAAATCCGAGCTACTAATACTCCGCTAAATTCGGAAAGATTATTTCTTGTCTTATCAAACACAGCTTGAATGTCTACCAACTACTACTCAACAATTTGTTGAATGGGAAATATTTTTCAAAAAATGTACATAATTAATTTTCCATCAATGATTTTCCATGAATACATTTTCTAATCAACCATACTCGGCCATTAATCCATTGGATTTAATGTTGTGACAAACCCAGATAAGCAAAGCAAAACAAAGCAAGAATTTCATAAGTTGCTACAAAGTACAAAGGTCGGCCATTTTCCGATAAACCCCTTCTCTTCCTATCATTCCCCGTCCTCTGTCACTGTTTCAACGGTCATGCCAAAAACCCCACAATCTCTAAAACCTCCCATGAAACCTTGACTTCCATATCTTCCCTCCCATTTTCTCTCTCCTCTTAGACTTTGCCCTTATGTACCCAACATCATGTCCTTCATCTTCGCACTCCATTTTCACTCCACATCAATCAATCCCACATTGCACTTCTTTAACTCACCACCGCCATAGAAACCATCGAAGCTCCATTTCTAGACATGTAAAGAATCGAAATGCCCGTCAGAATTCCCTCCTCTTTCTTCGACGAAATTCCACCAACTGGGTTTGCTGTTACAATTCTAACGAAGCAAGTCAGCAACAAGGAAAATCCCATAAAGAATTAGGGAATTCAGATGACCTAGGTGTAGATTTTCGTAGTCTTAGGGGTGATGTGAAAGAGGGTTTTAGTAGTTGTGTTTCGAAGACGGTTGCGTTTACATTGTTTTGGATTGTGATTGGGTTGTGCCCAGTTCGTGGGCACCAACCTGCTGCCATTGCATTGCCTGCAATTAGCGAATTGCTATGGAGAAAGAAGGGGAAAATTGTGAAAGAAGAGCCCAAATTGGTTTCCTGGAAGGATCACGAGTATTCCGGGTGTACCCAGAGGTTGTTAGAGAGGGTTTCGGGTGTGTTGAGGGTTATGGAGGCAGTGAAGAAGGGGGAGAGAGAGGTGGAGGACGTGGAGGCGGCTTTGAAGGGGGTTAAGGCGAAGAGAAATGAGCTACAAGCGGAGATAATGAGTGGGCTGTATGCGGATTTGAGGGAGCTGAGGGGTGAGAAGGATGAGCTGGTTAAGAGAGCGGATGTGGTGCTGGATGCGGTGTTGAATGCGAAGAGAGAGCAAGATAAATTGTTGGTCAAGTTGCGAGCCACACGTGTTGGTGGTGGGGATGAAGGGGTGAGGGAGAGGATTGATAGGTTGGTAGAGGAGCTAGATAACGGTGAGAAGGAGTACAATGCATTGCAAGAGAAGATTGGCGAGATTGAGGATCGGATGTTGAGGAGGGAAACAATGGCCCTAAGTATTGGTGTGAGGGAGCTTTCCTTTATTCAGCGAGAATGCGAGCTTTTGGTCCAAAGATTTGCTCAAGAGACTAGGCGTGGTGTGAGGTAATTTGGTAATTGTTGCCGTTGGGGGGGGGGGGGGGGGGGGGGGGGGGGGGGGGGGGGGGGGGGGGGGGG
>BSSO01000334.1:0-36581 GCA_030267885.1 Mesembryanthemum crystallinum
TGATTAGATAAGATTAAAACGTGAGTGAATTTTCATTTTTTAACGCATGTATTATGTGATGCGAAATTTCACATTACAACGAACAAACACATAAAATTTCAAGGAAAAAAATGTTATACAAATGAACTCAAAAAAAGAAAGAAAAAGAAAAATGTGATAATGATATTACAACAATCAACTTACCACAATTCTAATCCGTGCATCGCACGGGGTACAAACTAGTTAATCAATTAATAAAGGAACCAAAGCATTAAGTATGTCTCCTAAATCTTTTTACCTCCCCAAAATGTGATGTGGATGCTCTTGTTGGACGACAATATCAGAGGAAGACATCAAGACAACACGAGTAGCAGAATTAACTAGCTTACCGAATAAGAGTTTATTTACTAACTTATCTTAGTTTTCTTGTGTTCTTTATATGTTTGATTTTTATATTCACCGGTATCTTTACTTTAGTTAAGGATCCTGTAATTTAGGATCTCTTTATCTGATTAGCTAAAATCTTAGAAGATCTCTTCTGTCATTAGCAGCCTATAAATAAGGCTCTCATTATTCAATAAAGGCAAGCAATTATTCTCTGAAAAGACAGTTTAGAGGGGGCTCTGTCAAGGACGAGTCTTCCTTTGAGATTCACCATAGCTCCTAAGAAGTATACTTTTGTGTCTAGACCCGTGACTAGATCTTACGCCAAGGAATGTAACATCTTGATATAAGAGCTTATTGTCATGGGTGACTCGGAGAATTTGGCAGCCAAGTTGGATGCATTTATCGAGCAAATGACTACCAGGCAGCGTGCGTTAGAAGAGTAGATAGATGGTAGAACTTTCCATCTCGATTTGGGGGGGGGGGGGAAGAAAAGGATCTGGCGGAGTCTTAGTTTTAAAAAGCGCACCTCAAGCGCCAGGCTATGTTACCTGGACTCGATGGGAAGGGTCCAACATGGATATGTGTCCAAGTGTCGGACTCGGCAATATTTTGAAAATTTTTCATGTTTTTAGCCTAAAAAGAAGTGTCGAGTGTCCATACCCTTGTCCGAGTGTCGAGTGTCTGACACGGGTACTTGAGGTGAAATGAAGAGTCCGGGTAACATAGGCGCCAGGCGCACAGAGGCGCCAGCCTTAGCGCCTCAAGGAGACCCAGGCGTCGCGATGTCGGAAGGCGCACCGAGGCGCGCGCCTGCACACGCGCACTTCACGCGCCTCTTTGCCACTTCGAACTAGCGAGAAAGAGGGAGTAGAAGAAATGGCTAAAACATAATAAATCCTCAAAATTTTTCTAAATCGACTCTTACCCATGCATCAGATACTAGATTTGAGCCAAAACCCTCAATTAATCGAAGAAAATTCCTTCATATTCAACCCTTAATCGAAGCCCTTGATTCATGTAAACCCTAAGTTGTGAGTTGCATGTAAAGGAAAAATTAGAACTCGCCGCTTGCTTCCTTCACAACAGAAATTGCCGATGACCATTTTCGGTCACCTCCGTCAACTCTCTGACCGGCGTCCGGCGAGGTATTGTTGTCAACCTCTTCGTTTTGCCTCTCTTGCCCTTTCTCTTTCTTCGTATAGTCTGTTTCAATTTCTCTTTTGTTTGAAACCTGTTAAGTTTCAATTCCAATTCACGTGACATCCAGTTGTCTCTCACTCACTCCTTTCCTCTCTCTATTGCTCTCTGAAGTCTGAACAAGACAGGACTGTTGTACACAGGTGACAGGCCCACCATACAGTAATAAATAAATATATTTTACTTTCCTTGTACTCTTATTTATGAACTATTTGTAGTATAGTATAGAATATTAGTGCTTTAATATTTATAATAGTGTTTTCTGAAGGATATTTAATGCAAAACAAATATAAGTATTCAGGAAAAAGGTGTGTGCCTTGCGTTCTTGAGGCGTGCGCCTTTGCCTTGCGCCTCGCGCCTCGGCTTTGGGGACCCTTTGCGCCTCGGTGCGCCTCGCGCCTTTTAAAACTAAGGGCGGAGTTAGTGAAGAAGGGCAAAGCAGTGATAATCATGTCCATCACAAAAATTTGGAGGACAACTCTGAACTGAAGTTGGGAGGATCCATGGTACCACGGTACTCCAATATGGAATTCCGTACTTATGATGGAAGTGAGGACCCTTTAGGGTGGCTCAAGCGATGCGAGAAATTCTTTGCCAATCAGCTGAAGGAGACAAGGTGGGCTTAGCCGCATATCACCTTTTGGGTTAGGCACAACTATGGTTTGATCAAGTGGAGCAAGAGGAAACACAACTTGACTGGAAGCGTTTTAAGGAGTCTTGTCATGTGAGATTTGAACGACCCATGAGTAGTAACCCCCTAGGAGAACTTGCCAACCTTAAACAAACGGGTTTGGTCGAAGAATATCAACGACAATTTCAGTCGTTGTTGGCAGGACCTCTGATCGTAAACCTCGCCAGCAGGTGGACCTTTTCACTGTTGGCTAGTAGAAGAACTCAAAATTAACATTGAGATGCAACAACCAGGAAACCTGGGATTTGCGATGAATATGGCCCGAGCTTTAGAGCGTAAGCAAAGGGTTTCTCATGGAGTTCTATCATCGCAAACCAATATGGGTTGGGCCATTCCCAAATCCACCAGTGGCAGTGGGTCTGTTAATTCCAGTAACAAGAGCTCTACTGCAAAAGGAGTTGTGCGACCAGCAAAACCAGTTTGGAACACCAGCAAGACAGGCTCTTCCGCATCGTTTTTCAAGAGGTTGACACAAGCAGAAATGCTGGAAAGGAGGGCCAAGGGACTATGTTATAATTGTGATGAACTCTATTCATATGACATAATTGTAAGTGATTATTGTGGATTGAGGTTCCAGATTCTGATAATGAAACGGCGGAAGACATAGCTGGAGATTGTGAGATATCCTTAATGCTATCAGCAGAAGCCGCAATTCGCCTACCATGCAGTTGTTAGCCAAGGTGTCAGAAGTTGATGTTATGGTGTTAGTAGATTCAGGCAGCATGCATAATTTTTTGCGCGATGTTTATTGCCAAGTTTAGGACTCGAAGTATGGAAAAGAGCACTGCTGCAAGTCTATGTGGCAAATAGGGAGCTTGTGCCTAGCATGGGCATATGTAAGTTGGTGCCATTTTAGGTTGCACAAGACATCTTTCAAGCTGATTTTTATACTGTCCCATTATCAGGGTTTGACGTGGTTTTAGGCGTCAAATGGTTGTGCACTCTTGGTCCAATTCTGTGGGGACTTTAGCTCCTTAACTATGAAGTTTATCTTAGATGGGACAGAGTTGTTTTGGCAAGGAAACCCCCTTGAGGCAGAACCATGGCTTAGCTTGATGCAGGGACAGAATTCAACTATTGCAATATTGGATAACTTATTGATCGAGTTTTCAGAATTGTTCATGGAGCCATCTGGTTTGCCTCCTAGCTGTGAGTGCGATCATCCTATAACCCTCATACCAGGTCAGGACCCGTTGTAGTAAGACCTTATCAGTACCCACATATTCAAAAGGATGAATTGAAAAGCAGTGTGCCCAAATGCTACGACAAGGGATCATTCGGCCAAGCCAATCCCCGTTCTCTTCCCCAATCCTCTTGGTCAAGAAACATGATGGCTCGTGGCGATTTTGCGTGGATTGTCGAGAGCTTAACAGCCGCATTGTTAAAGACAAGTTTCCGATTCCAGTAGTGGATGAGTTGCTCGATGAACTTCACGGGGCACAATATTTTACGAAGTTAGATTTACGATCGGGCTACCACCAAATCAGAATGGCACCATCTAACGTGAAAAAGACGGCCTTTAGAACCCATCATGGGCACTTTGAATTTTTAGTCATGCCATTTGGTTTGACCAACGCCCCCTCAACATTTCAGAGTTTGATGAATGAGGTTTTCCAAACTTACTTTCGTAAGTTTGTCTTGGTGTTCTTTGATAACATATTGATTTATAGCAAAACATGGATCGAACATTTGGAGCATGTGAGAATAGTTTTTGAACTTGTGCAGGCTAACATGTTGTTCTTAAAAGAAGCCCAAGTGTTTCTTTGGTGAGTCACAGGTGGCCTATCTCGGACATATCATCGATGGTGCTGTGGTGGAAGTTGATGTAACAAAAACTAAGGCCATAACTGATTGGCCAACTCCTCATTGTTCTTTGTGGCTTTCTTGGTTTAGCTGGATGCTATAGGAAGTTTATCAAAGATTATGGGTTAGTGGGTGCACCCCTAACTATTCTTTTGAGGAAGAATGCTTTTTATTGGAGTGCGGAAGTTGAAGTGGCTTTCAATAAATTAAAAGCCTCCTTTCAACATCCCGGTCAGTACTGAAGTTACTCAATTTTGAGGAAGAATTTGTGGTGGAGTGTGACGCTCTTGGTAGTGGGTTTGGAGCTGTTTTTTGTAACGTAAAGGTCACCCCATTGCTTTCTTCAGTTGTAAGATTCCAGAACGGCACCTGAAACTAGGTGCGTACGAGCGGGAGCTAATAGGATTAGCCAAGGCAGTATCTCATTGGAGACCCTATCTAATGGTAAGGTACTTTCTCATCTGTATAGATCATTTTAGCCTCAAGTATTTGATCGAATAACGCCTCACCACAACACGACAATAGCATTGGATCAGCAAACTGATGGTGTTTGATTTTTGGATTCAATATAATGCTAGAAAATTGAATCAAGTTGCAGATGCCTTGTCTAGAATAGGTGAAGATTCCCTATAGCTTATGGCAAGTCTCTTTTCCTCAAATTGAAATCTTTGAGGCCATTTGGAAAGAAACGACAGCTTCTCCGGAATTGTTACAATTGTAGAAACACATTGAATAAGGGGAGTTGGGGGTTGATTGGGTTGTACGAGATGGGCTGATTTTCTTCGAAGGAAAGGTCTATCTCCTACCCACCTCTTCACTTATCTCACCATTATTTCAACCATCCACGATGTGGCACATGAATGTGGGCTGAAGACCCTTCAACGTGTTCGTGAGGCCTTTTATTGGAGAGGTATGAGACATGCTGCAGAATTGTTCCGTGTGCCACGCCACAAATGGCAGAATTTGCAGCTTGCCGGACTACTTCAGCCTCTTTCGATTCGCAACAAGTTTGGGCTGATATCTCAATGGACTTCGTGGAGGGGCTACCCAAGGCTCGGGCTAAATTATTCCTTCTGGTGGTGGTGGATCGGCTATCTAAGTATGCCCATTTTATACCCGTGGCACATCTCTTACTACTATATCTGGTTTTCTTTGTAGAGGTGTTTAAGTTTCACGGTTTGCCTGAATCAATAGTCTTGGATCAAGACAAAGTTTTTCTTAGTTTGTTTTGGGAGGAGTTATTCCGCCTTAGTGGCTCTAAGCTGGCCTTCTCTTCAGCTTACCATCCTCAATCTGATGGAAAAATCAAGGTTCTCAACCGCACTATTGAAATGTACCTACGTTGCCTCACCATTGATTGTCCATGACAATGGGTTGAATGGCTGCCTTGTTCTGAGTACTGCTACAACACCTCTTATCACACCGCTCTGGGCACCACCCCCTTTCGGTTTGTTTATGGTAGAGAGCCTCCTCGACTTCTCTCCTACTCACCGGGGTCTACACGTATTGAAGAGGTTGATAAAGTTCTCCTAGAGAGGGATGCTTTATTACAAGCTGGTCGTGGAAGACTCTTGCAAGCACAACAAAGGATGAAGAATTCTTATGATTCGGGGCATCGGGAACTGACTTTTGCAGTTGGAGATTGGGTATGGCTTCGACTTCAACCGTACCGTCAGTTAACAGTAGTAAGACAGAAGCATCACAAACTTCTCCCTAGGTAGTTTGGCCCTTTTAAGGTCGTGGCTAGAGTAGGGCTTGTTGCTTACAAACTCAAGTTGCCCGCTAGTAGTAGGATACATGATGTGTTCCATGTTTCTCTCCTAAAGGAATATAGAGGACCCCAACCAGCTGTTATGGGGGACTTACGAGTAGTGTGTGATGGCAAAGTCTTACGACTCCTCAGTCTTATGGGGGACCCTAAATGAGTGTTGTTAGTACAGTGGAAAGGATGTCCCGACGAGGATGCGACATGGGAAACAGTTGATTATTTCCACGCAGCTTACCAGAGTTTGAGCTTGAGGACAAGCTGGAAAACGGGAAGGGAAGTGATGATATGGATGCTTTTGTTGGACGACAATATCAGAGGAAGATAGCAAGGCAACACTAGTAGCAAAATTAACTAGCTTGCCTAATAAGAGTTTATTTTGTCTTAGTTATCTTATTTCCTTTATATTACTTTAGTTAAGGATCCTGTAATTTAGGATCTCTTTATCCAATTAGCTTAGATCTTACAAGATCTCTTATGTCATTAGCAGCCTATAAATAAGGCTCTCATTATTCAATAAAGGCAAGCAATTATTCTATGAAAAGACAGTTCTAGAGGGGACTTTGTCAAGGACGAGTCTCCCTCCTAGATTAGCCATAGCTCCTAAGAAGTACTCTTTTGTGTCTAGACTCGTGACTAGATTCTACGCCAAGGAACATAACAAACTGCTACTACAAAAGATGGTGTGGAATTGACGTTATTCATAGTTATAATTCAGAGTGGATCCTTTTGGTGTGGTGCGGTCATAACCCTAGAATCATTAAATATGGGCGGTGGGTGAGAGAAGGAAGAGAGAAAAAAAAATGAATGCTAAAGTTGGGGTTGACTTGATGAGAGAGAATGAGGAGAGAGAAGATGGGAATGGTGTGTGGGGGTTGGGGAAGAAGGCAGCAATGGCGTTTTCCTTTGCTGCGTAAAAGGCAGGAAAAGGAGGATAGAAAAGGGTGGTTTTCTTTTGCTGGGTATAATAAGTGAGGAGAAGGAGCACAGCGAAAGGAATAGAGAGGTGGGAAAATATTGAGGTTGAGGATATTAGAGTGACTTGTGCCCTCTCCTAAAAACTTGTGCCCACAGTAGCTGTCACTTTAGAATATGAACGGAGGGAGTAATTAATACATCTTCTCTGTCAGAAAAAAGAAGAAGAAGAAAAACAGGATTAATATTATTAATACTTATGTAATCATGCCATCATAAAATGGTTGTAGCTGAATAGAGTATCTGCTTCTTCGTGGGCCTATTGTGATGTATTCATATTCATACAATGAAAACAAATGCAAGCACAAGACTGTGCCAGACTGTATGATTGTAAAGTGCCAGCTTGTCTTAATTGCATCATTTGTGATGTGAAAAACTGTTTAAGAAAGCAGGGATGAGGACTCTGGAAAACGACTGGGCACCACCTGAACCAATTATGATACCTTCTAAGTTACAAATGTATCAAATACATAACGCAAGGAAAGAAATTGCAGTTCCAGTTGCAATTGCGGTGTATATGCTGTGACGGCCGTGACATTGTAGGTAGGTAGTGTTATTGGTGTCATGTCATGTAACTGGTTGAGGATATAAAATGTCCTTTTGGCCCTATTAGCCAATTGTCGAGCATTTTATTAGCTATTTAGTTGTCATTTTGGCAACTTTCTGCTAAGTTTCTCTCGATACGACTAAGAATTTGACACCCTGTTACGCATTGGGTTCTGCAAATCAGCAATGTCAAAAAACCTGATATTTACCAGCTGATCTTTGGTTCCCTTCATTGACCTTTAACACCCTCCTGAGGAGGAGAGGAAAAAATAACAGGAGGAGAACCCTGGAAAGAAAAAGCTAAGTAACTGACTCCATTAACTTAATGCAGGAAGCTTACAAAGGAGCTATGTGAGGTTATAGAAGATTTCAGTCTTGTCAATTTCACCACTTTGGACATACAGGTATGCTACTGTAACTTGTATGCTTCTTTACTTGAGTACCACTTTGTCTTCATGTGGAATATTTTTCTCAATGCTTATGTGTTCTTCAGGATAAGGAAAGTGTTGGAAACCTTGTGAAGTTGATTGACAAAACTAACGGGTACATCTTTGCTGGGTTAGAAGGAAGTGCCGTAGAGTTTAGCAAAGTCGCAGTTCGCCAAGTTGATTGGGATTATTACAGATATCCTTTTTCTGAGTATTCTTGTTCTAAACTGATTTTGTTCTTTGTTTCTTGCATCATTTTATAGGGGAAAAGTCTACATAGGTCAGGTTGGAAACTGTTTAAGAGCTGAGATAACGTCTGGCTTTTTTTACCTCAAGATCTTACATGCTTCACCGACTTGGATTATGTTATGGAGCAACAAAATATATCACTCTCTTGTTAGCTGTCTTGTCCTTCCAAACTTGCATCCTCGTACAATTAATGTTCAAATGTTTGTGCTTTTATTTACCAAGTTAGCTGTAAATATGAGGTGACTATCTCTAGACTTTTCTCTGGCTGTATGGCATCTCACAACCATATTTCTGGTAGATTGGTCTGGGAAAAGGGGAATATTGGATATAATTTCTTTCGATACACCTGGTAATAAGTCACCTTGTGATGAGAATTGCTATGATGAATAAACAGAAGATCATACACTTCATTGATGAGCCATAGGTATCATTGACACATATTGCTTGCGAATCATCATAAAGAAGTCACTCCTTGTCTTCATTTCTCTTCTCCCTCTTGTGCTTTTGCTTCCTCATGAAATTGCTGTATGTTGATCTCATTTTTGGTATCAGTAAGGCTGTTGAACCCTGATGATAAGAGTGCGGAATGAATTGTTATTATCCTGACAATAGATTTTAGTTTGTTTTCCTTAACATTGTATTCCACAGTGGCTGCAGTGCAAGAGAAGTACATGAAGGATGACGAAGCTGTTAATGGTTCCGACTGATAGCAACGTGAATAGCAACTCCGACTGGGAGTTTTGATGCACAAGGTTTATCATCGGCAATTTGAGTCTCATTTTCCTGAAATAGCAGCAGTGTGCCTAAGATAACATTGATATAGAAGACAGTTTTGCGGACCTAGGAAGACTAATATTCCATCTGTATATTTATGTGAGACAGAATAAATTTTGTGTAATTTTTGCCAACGTTGAGGTAGTCAATCTTATTTATACACTGTGTTTGGTCGAGTTTTAAGTGGAATTCCAGGCGTTATCGGTGACGAGGTTCCTCCGCAATAGGCATCGCTTAATGGCATTCCAGTTAATATGCTGGACTATGGTTGTAGATGAAGAATGATGATAAGAACTTTAAAACCTCGTATTTTATTTCTTGGGAAATATGTAAAGATATGAATGTAGATATGGAATCCTTGTTGAGAAGATAGAGAAGTAGCATTAAGTTGCTCCACAACAACCTGAACTTCCGCCCGAGAGAGAGAAGGGCAGTAATCCATCTCATGCTCCTCACTCCCACAAAGGGAGCAAGCATCATGGAGCCCTTCATACGAGAGCGAATAAACCCTATTGACATTGCCAATGGTGACAGGAATAGAAGATGGGAGGGGTTGAGTGATATTAAGATTGAGACAAACTCGAGCAAAGCGACCCCATAACCTACGACGTGTAAAATCATCCAGCTTGATCAGAGAGCCCACCGAAGAAGTGATAGATTGAAGAGAGTCCTCACTCCAAAGCTCTAAAGGAAGCCGTGGAATCCTAACCCATTGATCCACATGAGTAATAGTTTGGGAATAAGCATCAAAGAGGGGGACCCATGGGAGAAGAACAAGATTCAAACCCTGAACAAACCAAGGTTTGCCCTCTCACACATAATCCTTATCAGCCATAGTAGAAAAACAAACCAGGAACCAATGATTGCCAAGCTCGACAAAAGTTACCTCCCCTCCGACCTCTCTCCAATCAATACGAGTCTTGACCCGAATTGCAGCTAATGGAACATCCTCCCCCCAAACTTTAGCAATAAGACAAAAGCGTTGTAACTCATCCACGGGATCCTCCATCAAAGGCAAGGGAGGAAGCAGATGAGGCTCTACATCAGAAGAACATTCAGATGTGCCTCAATTAATACCATAGACAATTCTAGCGAGGGGAGAGGTAGGAGAAGGATGACCTGAACTCTCCACTCGGTGCTGGAGAACAGCTCTAAAGGAGGAGGGAAGCGTGGGATCTCCTCTAGACAGATTAGCATCAGTAGTTCCAGGTGAGCTACTGATAATGAGAGATCGTGGTGATTGAGGTGAAGAAGTGGGAATCTGATTAGGAGATATAGTGGAATCATTATGGGAGAGAGACAATTTAGAAGACTCAGACGACATACTCAAAAGAAATAGAGAGAAAGACAAGAGAGCTCTTGAAGGGATAGCAACAAGGCAAGACTTAAGGATGAATTTATAGAGAGGCAAGAGAATAAGGGGAGACTTAAGGATTACCCTGGAAAACTCAAAAGATACACCCCAGCAGAGATCATCACAGACAGAGCAAGTAAGAGAGTTAAGGATGTGTCTCATCATCACCCAAAAAACCACCAACCAGCAACCAAGAAAATCATGCTTAAGAGCAATTAAAATCCAAGACAAAAAATTAAAACTGAGGTTAGAGCTACAATTAGCGTCTGACACTAAACTGAAGAAGCAATCATGGTAAACCAGCGCAAAGAGACACCAGAGGAGTAATGATAAGCTATGGGCTAAGAGTAACACAGCAATTAAAGACCTCAGGTATAAGAAATACAGCCAGAGAAGAGAATGAAGCGTCGGAGAGAACAAGCACACAAAGGAATAGGAAGCAACAAGCCTAAAGAAACAAATAGCAAGCCCAAAAACAGCCAAAATAATTAAAGAAAATCCTACCCAAGAGAAATTAAAACCAATTAAATCCCTAAAAAAGCAATTAATACCCAGTATAAAAAACCATGCCCTGAAAAGCATATCGATAAGCTCAAAAAACACATAATCCCCAAATTAATCCAACAAAAGAACGCAAAAAAACAAGGAAGAATCATCCCCTCCCCCTGACACACACAAGCAGGAAAATCAAGGAAGGCGTCATACACAATCAGCAACACCATGAACAAGACCAACAAACAGCAAGGAAACAGCCAAACAAAAAGAATACTCTGAAGAAAAGGAACAAAGGCACCTGAAACTTGTAGCAGAGAGGCAGATCTGACCAAGGGGACGCACGCAAAGCAAAAATTCGAGTTTCGTGGCGGAGGAGGAACCAGATCGGGAGGCTTCTTGGGGCGGCGGGGTCGAGGATCTAGATGCTTCTTGCAGAGGGGCCTAGAGAGCATTCTTTGTCTTTTTACATTACTCTTTTCCCTCCTTTTCATATTCCTTCTCTAACGAATATGATGTTTGTTCATTTTCATTGCAATTGTTTTTCTTTACTTCTCCCTATATGTCTTTGGTGTATGATATTAATTCTTCATTTACTAACAAATCATATTTTTGCATGAAAGTATGATACTTCTTTGATTATCTTCAACCATTTGATCAATATTGTCATTGTCTACTCATAGTTTCAAAGGTATATATAAAATTCATCTATCTCTCAAAAATTTCATTAAATTCATAATAATTGTCAAATAGAATTCATTGTTTTCTCATATTGTCTTATAAAATTTGCTCCATAATATGAGGTCCATATAGGACTAAATTGTGTTTTCTCATCTGCAGGTTCCAAAGTTGTCCAAAGTTTGGAATCAAGATGTTGACATGTGTTTCTACATACAATGTGTATGTGGCTCCCAATCAATTACATATTTGAAGATCTCTAACGAAGTGAGAGATGCGGAAATATCAAATAAGGTTGAAGAAGATGCGCTTGAAATTGGTTTTAGTTAATTGTTTGATTTGTATAATTCATATTTGTATTGTAAATCTATTTCTTTTTAAAAGTTCTTTTGTTTTTATGGTAGATGAACTCTCATGAGAAATTCGGTTGTTCATCCTTGATTTATGGAGAGTTTTTGAGGGTTTTTTTTGGGTGCAAAGAGTTTTTTGATTTTCAATCCCAAGTATTTATTGTACTGTACAGTTGGCGCACAAATTCAATTTATGAATGGCTTAGTTTGTTGTTGCACGAAAAAGAAAAAAGTGATGCTGAAGTATGAACAAGTTGATTAGTGCAATTTGATGAGCAACGTTTGAACCATTTGATGTTCAAATGGTCAAATTTGTATAAGGTTTTTCTTTCCTGTTTTTTTTTTCTTTTTTTATTTCCTTTTATTTTTTATCATTTAAGAGTCCCCTCCTAAACCAATTTGTCACTTACAATTTCTCAAGTATTTTCCACTTACATCCTTCTTGGCGTGGTCTTTGGGTGTGAATAAAACACATCTCTCAGCCTGTAAGTGGTAGAAATATAGAATTGTTAGGATTCAACAATTCTAAGGGGAGTAGAGTCCTACTTAATAGTAAACCATTTGAGTTAATAAATTTGAAATAGAATTTTATCATAAGAAAATAGATTAAAAAATTGGAAGAATAAAAGATAGAGTTTAATTATAAGAAAAATAGATAAATAATCTTTAGCATAAGACAAAAGAATGGAGTCCTACTTGAACCACCCATGTTGTGGTATACAGTATAATTTACTTATTAAATAAAAGGTGGATACTAAAATCTTAAAAAAAAAAGGAAAAAAAAAATAGTATCAGTAGATGTATATATAGGAATTTCTATTTGAATCATATATATTTTTAAGCATGAGAATGAGTTGTTGTTTTTTTTTTAATATTTTTTTTCTTCTAAAAATCTACATCATTTTGGAAATATGATTCCTAGGAAAATAAAAAAAAGTATTATTATATGTTTGAAACGTGCACCGCACGGGCTTGATTACTATCGGGAACTTTTCAGGTGCTCTCGGCGTGCCACGTAGGATATGAATTTTCTCGTTTTTTTGAATTTTTTTTGTTAAAATTTTAAAAGATAATCATTAAAATGTAGACTCCTAGGCCAATTCAAAAGTAATCATATATCCTCTAACCAACTCTTCCCATCTTCTTTTAATACTTTTTTTTTTTGTTTATTATTTGTCTAGAGTTTATCCTTATATGGACCGTATATGTGTATATATATAATCATTAAAATGTAGACTCCTAGGCCAATTCAAAAGTAATCATATATCCTCTAACCAACTCTTCCCATCTTTCTTTGGCTTGCTTGGTTTGAAAAACTTCCTACTAAGTCTCTTCTTTTGCAAAGAAAATGTGCCATTGATAGTTTATGCCCCTTCTGTAACTGTGAGGTTGAAACATGCATGCCTGCACATGCTACGAGATTGCTCTTACCTCACCACTTTGTGGAATCTCCTGCCTATACCTGATACTTTCTTCACAAACAATATCAAAGATTGGCTTCATGACAACTTAACCTCCCATAACACCTACCAAAATCTGCCTTGGCCTACTTTATTCTCCTTTATCCTTTGGTTCATTAGGCTCAAAAGAAATGACTTTATTTTTAACAACAGTAGACCTTCACTTCATACCTGGCTCAAAAACATTGTGGCAAAATTCTGGGAATATTGGTCTCTTCATGATCATGGTCTGAGAAAAAAGAAAAGAGACAAACAAATGGTCCACTGGAAACCTCCACCCTCGGGGTGGACTGCACTAAATTGTGATGCTGCTTTTCAAGCTAACATGAGATGTGCAGGTGTAGCTGGTATTTTTAGAACAGATAACTCCTCCCCCATTGGAGTCTACCAAGGGAAAGTTCATTCATCTGATTCTACCATGGCTGAACTGATAGCCATTCTCGAGGGGCTGAAAATCATTCAGAGACAAAACTGGAGCCATATCATCATTTATTCTGATTCATTAAGAGCTGTTCAACTGATTAACAAAGAGAAAGTTTGCAGAGACATGTACTTTAATACTACGACTGAATGCAGGGCACTTAAGGAGCACCTCAAAGAGGTCATGGTGGAGTTCAGCCCAAGACAAGCCAACCAAGTTGCTGACAAACTAGCTAAGGAGAGCCTGATTCATTTTGAACAGTTATATTCTGTTAATTTCTCAACTGTTATCCCCTTCTACTATAACAGACTAATTAATCTGGACTTTGTGGGTACTTGCTATCCCAGAGCCTGATGATGTAACTCCTTTATTTGCTTTTAAAGTTCTATTTCTGCCAAAACAAACTCTTCCCATCTTCTTTTAATACTTTTTTTGTTTTTTTTTGTTTTTATTGTTTGTCTAGAGTTTTATCCTTATATGGACTGTATATNTGGGTATTAAAAAAATATCCCTATTGCCACATTGGTATTTAAAAAAACTTTGGCGACATTAGGGTATTTAAAATGACCGATTTGTGCACTTTAATCCAAAAACTGAAATTTCAGCGAGAATTTCCGGCAATGTGTAGTTTTTAAATATGTTTTTCCTATTTTTTTCAATTTTCTCCGTCATAAAATAGCTTCATAAGGTTATTAAAGTGAATGAGGCAAATAATTTGGGGATTTTATAAGAGAAATAATTATTTTAAACAAATATTCGCCGGAGATTTTTATCAAAATCTCACTTTTAATACTCAAGTGCGCAAATCTATCATTTTAAATACCCTATTGTCACCGAAGTTTTTTTAAATACCAATGTGGCAATAGGGGTATTTTTTAAATACTCATTTGGCATTTTGGCCGACTGTATATGTGTATATATATACGTAAATCAATTTCTCAAACTTGAAAACCTATTACGCTATTAGCTACTGCTTCCCCCAACCCTTCCCCCTCATCGTTCACATTAGCCATTACATGTGCTTGCTTATATACGCTATGTAGAGTATTTGTTTCAACGCAAACACTTATAAACGACCGACTCCTCACAGGAGTCGGGCAGATACTGGGCAACAGCTGTAAGCATCTGGGACCCATGTTCTTTTATTATTATTTTTTTCCTTTTTTTCGGGATCTTGTTTATATTCGATTTTGTGAACTACTTTCATAATAAAAGGTAGATAGCTTAGTTGGTTAAGTTAAACCTGTTTGCACCCAGGTTCAAATCCTACCTATTAATTGTTACTTGTAAGTGATGCTTTCATATTGTTATTTTTTTTTTTTTTTTGTAAAAGTGATACTTTTCTATCAACTATTGTACTTGTAGTACTTAAAATGATTGCTTTATTTCATAAAACTATTACTTTTGTCTTTGCAACTAATACTTTCTTGATATGTAGTGATACTTCTTTCATCTCAACTAATATTTTCTTTCATATGAACTAATTCTTATTTGTTATAAACTCCCTTCGATAATACTTTTGTTATCTAACATGATACTTTTGTCATTACAGCTAATACTCTTTGTATTTCAACTAATGATGTCGATATTGAATGTGCTTATTTTTGAAACTAATACTTTTATCACTACAAGTGTTACATTTAGTTTTAAAATTGATACTTTAATAGTAAAACTAATATTTTTCATCCTTCAAACTAATACTTGTGCAATTTAAGGTACAAATAATTTCTCTCATTCAAAATGATACTTATGGTATAAAAACTAATACTATAAATATTTAATACTTATATGATTTTAACTAATATTTTTGCCAAACTAATATCTTCTCTCTTACAAACTAATACTTATGCTATAAAAGCAAATACTTTTGATATTACTAATACTTTATTTTATTCAAACTAATACTTATGCGACTTTAACAAATACTTTTCCCAAATTAATTCCTTTTTTCAATCAAACTAATATTAATACAATAAGTGATACTTTTAATATTTATAATAATACTTTATTTTATTTGAACTAATACTTATGCGAGATATATACATGATACCGAGAATGCCAATCCAATATACCTATCTCCAATGGAAAAATCATACATTTATTAAATTATACACACAAAACTCAACTTTAATTGCGATATCAAATGGTACTCCATGAGCTTTTGTCCCCTGTTGTTATTTTACTCACTGAGAATTCGAAGCAGCAACCACATGCGACACGGCCGGACCATCAAATCAACATCGCTCATCAGTCATCATCACGATGCCGGGTGATGCGATTGATGAACCTGTTGGCCGGGTTCGTAAATGGTGGTTGAGGGGTGGGGTTGGGGTGGTGGGTGAGGGATTGGTGGTGCGTGGTGGGTGGTGGGGCTGCTGGGCTCGCGGTGGTGGGTGTTGACGGTGGTGGATCGGGGTTGGCGATGGGGTTGCTGGGCTCGCTATGGTGGGTGGGGCTAGGTGGTTGGTGGTGCGTGGTGGGCTCGCGGTGGTGGATCGGGGTTGGCAGTGGGGCTGCTGGGCTTGCTATGGTGGGTGAGGCTGGTGGGTGGGACCGATGGGGGGTGAGGCCGTGAGGGAGATGGGGAGAGAGGAGACAGACTGGTTGCTTGTAGTGTTAGTACTTAGTAGTTACCGTTGGTCGCTCTTGAGGAGTCGGACTCCCAGGAGACAGACTGTTATTTCAATAACTCTTATGTCAGGCGTCCTGATATATCAGGCGAGTAATGAACAAACAAAAACTGATACTAGGTAAGTATATCAGGCGAGTATTTGTTTCAATAAAAATGGTACATTTATCTATAATGGTATATATATATAAATTGGGAAATTTTCGGGAGCCCTCGGCACGCGTGAAAGTTGTAACTTCTTGGTGCAATACTTCTATGTCCTATGTTTCATCTTTACTGACATATCATTAGTCTTGATTTAATTTAATTTTGTTCTATTGCAGATTTTTGTTATATATCTATCGATGATTATATTGAATCAAGTGGAAGCCACAAATCTCCTTTTCCAAATATTTTTATTTTGTTTAATTTTTAAAATCTTTGAACTTACTTGAAAGTTCGAGCTTTTTATGTATAAATCTAGCTCTAATTTCAGTTTTTTTTTTCCTTTATATGTATATGGTTATGGGTTTTTACATGTACTAGGACGATGATTCCAAATTCAAGCTTATATAATATACCATTATAGATAAATGTACCATTTTTATTGTTTTGTTTTTATGGCAAATTATTTGTAATTTCAATTTTATGTATGAATTTTTTTGTTTTTTTTAACTTCCTTTCTTTGTTCCATACTTCCATTACGTTTCTTTTTTATTCTTTCGTTGTTCCCTACACCTCCTTAAACTACAACTTGTTTATTAACTCACCTTATAAGCAAATTATTGACTAAATTTATCAATTTTTCAAATATTTTAGGATTATTGAAGCATTTAACAGTATTCCGAGTCAAGAATTGTAAATAAGTCTTTTTTAGCTACCAGTGTTTAAAGGTAGTCAAGTAGGAAATTTCAAGTAACTGCATTGTTATATCTCCAACTTATTCATTATTTTAGATTGATTTTTTAAGAAAGATTATGTAAATTCAATTTTATGCGTGTTTAATTTCATTTAATTTTGGTTTAAGTTTTGCCTAAGACAAATAATTAGAGTTAGGAGACTCCTAAATCTTAGAGTCCTACCTCATCTTTTACCCCATTATATTTTTCTATAAAGATAGCACACTCTACCTTACTAATTCTCATAGTAATTCATATCACTATAATGTTTTAGGTTATACAATTGTTAAGAAATAGTGTTTCTCACACATATGTATAGTATGTAACTATATTTGGAGCAAATCTCTCCATTCTACTTATTTTCACGAAAAGTTGTATGGCACCTAACTATGTATTTTTATCTAAATTAAAAGATCAGACACTATAAGCTATACAATATTTTTTTTTTTTTTTTTAAAAAGTCCAGGTTGTACGGAATTTTATTATACAGTGAACAAGACTTTGTTTTGTTTGCTTAATTTTATATCATTTTTTTATAGAGTAATACTTTTGTGCAATAGATGTTTAATTATCCAATTTAAAGACTACTTTTCCAATTTAGTTGCTACTTTTAGCAACGTAAGGGTGACTTTTACTATTGTCAAAAAAAAAAAAAAAAAAGGTTCTCTTCTTCCCCAATTCCCATCCCTTTCAATATGTTTGTTTGTTGTTGTTGCATTGAGATTATAATTTTACTTCATCTCACTAATATATTAGAGTCCTACTGCATCATAAAACTATTTCTATTCTGTAATTAAATGATAGGTGATTGTCTCACCCCAAAACACTATTAGATTCACTTTCATATATATGATATGTAATTGTCTCATCTATATTGAAAAGTTATGAGTGCAAGTAACTAACCTTAATTATTTTAATGTAGATTTTCCTACCATCATAGGAGTGTTCATACAAGTGTTTTTCGTCATTTGTATCTTTACTTCTCATGTACTATCATAGTCTCTTATTAATCTTTGTAATAGCTTATAATATCAAAAGAAAGAAATTTGATACAGAAAACTTCGTTACACGATTAGTTTGTTGTTCACTAGAATCCTAAACTTATGTCCAATACGGTAGCTTGGGTATGCTGTCGCATTATTTTATTAATAAAAATATATAAGGTAATTAAGCTTTTACTACTTTTTTACATGATATGTAGGATTTTCAGTTTGATTCAAAATTAAATATATGAAACAATGAAGTCTTATCAAATAGCCATAGTCACCAACCCATTCAATAATGCAATTTCCATATAAATAGGTTTGTATTATTGTAAAGTTATTTTAAATATAATTATAAATTTAAATTTCGAGATAAAATTTGAAAAAAGGAGGCTAACAACATATTTTTTAAATATTCAATCGTTTAGTACCCAAGTTTGGTTTTTAAAGTTCAGCTTCACCTAAAGAGTAGTGGAGTCTAGGTAGAGTTTATAATGTAGTAGAATTTGTATTAGAGTATTGTATTTTGAGTTGTATTAATTTGATCGGTAGGTACAAAATTACAAGAAGATTTGTCTCAAAAGGTCCCATTTATAACAGGGGTCGGGGTTCATAGTATTATTAATCACCTAAGCTATAAATTTTATGAAGATTTTTTTTGATAATCTAAAAAGATAATCATTATAAAAATAGACTCGGTTAGGAAGCAGAAGAGATAATATACATTCAATAAAAAACATAGGGGATGATTAAAAAAAAAAGTCTTATATATATAAATTATGAAACTAAATTTGAAGGGGTGTTTAGTAGCGACAAATAAAGAACTAGCACTGATATGATAGAACGGTTAATGCATCTTTAATTTAGATTTCAAGAGTATTATTGTTTGAATCTCTATTTTGTTATATTCGATTAAGATAGTAGATGTTTAAAGTTTTCTACTTTGTTGACTTCAATTTAATTTGTAAAGCCAATATATGATATTTTGAATCTTTGATTTGTTGGATTCGATTTCTTTTGTAAATGTGGCAGGTCTTCTTTTAATCTAAACAAAATTTATGAATATTTTTATTATTACTATGATTAAAATAGTTGAGTTGTATATATATCAATAAACCATTACAGTTTGGGATTTAGCAAATTATTAGGAATTGAAAACTATCAGGATTAGATTGATCTTATAAGAGTTTTTACATATAAGTTCTTGACATAGTTATTTTAATATCGGATGAATTATTGAGTAAAAGATAATAATGTTAAAATTATAGTAGTAGTAGGAAACTTCAAACTTTTTATTATATCTTCATATCAATAGGATAATTTAGATAGAATTCTAAAAATCATAGTAAGACTAGGAAACTTAAAATTATTATCTTATCAAAAAAAAATTAATCTAAGATAATAATGATAGAGTTATATTCTATCTCCATATTATTAGGATAATAGATAGAATTATAATCGTAGTAGGATAATTTAGAAGATAAAATTTAAAAATTGAAATATATAAATGTTAAACTAGAAGAAATCATATCGTACAAAATCTTAAGATTAACCAAAAAAAAAAAAAAAAACTAAAGTTATAAGGAAAATAGAATAATTTAAAAGATAAAATTTAAGTAAGATAACAATTTCTTTCTTGATTTTTGGACAAGATTCATAATCACGAACCATGCAACGTACGGGCATTCACCTAGTATATGTGTGTGTGTATATAAGTGACATTTTTCGGGAGTAATGAGGCGTGCCACCTAAATAAATTTATTCAGTTCTAATTTATTTTTAATAGGAGATAAATGACCGTAGAATTAGAGTTATAATTGTAGTAGAACTTAATATTATAAATAAAATAGAGTTACAATAGCAATAGGTGTTGTTCTTGTATGAGATGGCCTCATACATGAGGCTAATACTTGGAAGAATAAAAAAATATACTTTCAATACTTAGTGGAGTACCAAGTACCACCTTTTCTTCTTTAAAGTACCAGACCTCATGTATAAGGCCGCCTCATAAAAGTTTTTATATAACAATAGAATGTTGGCTCAACCATCTCTCATCCCCTTGATATATATATAACGGTTCCTTTTCCCCTATTCTTCACTTTTTTTCCTCTTCTTGATTCTCTTTACTTTCATGCTTCCGATTATTTGTTTCGTGTTTAAATACTCCCTCCGCCCCCTATATCTTGTGCAATTGCTATTTTGGGCCGTCCTCATGTAACTTGTTCATTTCCTTATTTAGAAATAGATTTTCATAAAGTGGTCCACATTACCCTTCAACCACTTGTTCTTATGAGGAGAGAGAGTGGTTGGTATGGCAAGGTGAAATGAGGATAAAGTAGAGCACCTTTAATTCTTTTTCCCCTCTATTTTAATATTTGTGCAAAAGCAATTGCACAAGATATAGATGTCGGAGGGAGTAACATTTTGTGTATTTTTTTTTTTTTTTTGTATGCAGGTTTTTCATCTACAAGTTTTGTATATCATTGACTGTGCAATGGTTACGCAAGCAATTTGAAGTAGGTTTGATTGTGCAATGGTTATACAAACAATTTGAAGTAGGTTTCCCATGATCTCATACATCTCATTCATTTAATCTTTTATGCTTCTACTTATTTTATTTCTCCTACCGATTCATTATCTAAGCCTTCTTTTTTGATAATTATTATGTGATTTCAATTTTATGGGTGCTGACTTTTTAGCCTTTATTATTGCTTTTTTGTTGGTAGGTATTTTGATTAAATAATATAACTTTTTTACCCTAAAAAATATAAAATCTTATTATAACTGGAATAGTAAAGTTTGGATGTCAATGAACCATTAGAAATTTTGATTTTTGTAAATTATTAGAAATTGGACAATTACCAAGATTAGATTGATTTTAAGAAAATATGCGTAGATTAAAATTATTAAGATAGTTATTATAATACATAATAAATAGATTCTAATAACGGCCGGATTCATATAGCCAGTGCAATACGACGATTGGATATCAAACATAGTCCCGGTACCAAATAAAGACGGGAGAGTCCGAGTATGGATCGACTTTCGTGATCTCAACAAAGACAGTTCGAAAGATGACTTTCCTCTACCACACATTGACATCCTGGTAGATAATACAGCAGGAAAAGCACTACTTTCCAGCATGGACGGGTACGCCGATTACAATCAAATACAAATGGCATTAGAGGAGAAGCTCAAGACAGCTTTCATCACACATTGGGGGTTATTTTGTTGCACCAGAATGCCTTTTGGAATCAAAAATGCCGGTGCTACCTACCAAAGGACAGCCACAACCATCATACACGACATGATGCACAAAGAGGTAGAAGTATATGTTGACGACATGATTGTCTCCTCACTTACAAGGGAAGAGAACCTATCCAACCTTAGAAAATTATTCGATCGACTCTGCAAGTAACTCATGCGACTCAACCCGCAAAAGTGCGCCTTTGGCATCATCACCGGCAAGGTGTTGGGTTTCGTCGTCAGTCAACGGGTTATCGAAGTTGATCCATCCAAGATCAAAGTAATCGTGGACATGCCTCCACCCGTCAATGAAATCGAAAACAAAGGTTTTCTCGTGAGGTTACAATACATAAGCCGCTTCATCTCCAAGTTGACAATCATATGCAAGCCTATCATCAAGAAGTTCAAAAAGCACGTCAAAATGGAACTGGACGATGAATGTCAGGAATCATTCGACAAAATCAAGTAATATTTGGCTAATCCTCCAATACTGATCCCCCCAAGATTAGGCGAACCATTGATCCTTTATCTCACGGTGATCGATACGCCCATGGGGGCTATGCTCGCCCAGGTCCAAGACGACAAATAGAGGGCTATCTACTACTTGAGCAGAAAGTTCCTGCATTACGAAACACGCTACTCCACGACAGAGAAGATGAGTCTCGCCCTGGTCGGGGCCACTAAAAAGTTAAGGCATTATCTCCTCCACAGCGCGATCCACCTTAGATCGCGGCTAAATTCGCTCAAATACATGTCCAAAAAGCCGGTGCTCAACGGAAGAATGTCAATATGGATGGTCCTACTCTCCGAATTTGACATCAAACACGAAGTGATAAAAACCATCAAGGGACAAGCCATCTCCAATTACCTAGCCGATTACCCTGTATCCGGTTCACATGACAACCACAAACTCCCCGATGAGCACCTCCTATTTATCAAAGAAGACTCTTGGCAACTCTACTTCGATGGAGCCTCGAATCAAAAAGGCTACGGCATAGGGGTGCTCATGCTTTCTCCCGAAGGTGCACACACACACCTTTCAGTCAAGCTCGATTATCAAGTGACGAACAACGCCGCCGAATATGAAGCATGCACTCTTGGCCTACAAGCCGCAATCCACCTTGGCATTAAAGGATTCAAGTTTATGGAGACTCCCTACTCATCATTAATGAATTCTCCAAGACTTGGAAGGTTAGGAGTGAAAGCTTGGCACCCTACCAAGAACGACTCGAAAGCTTAACCAGCAATTTTGACCACATCCAGTTCACCTAGCTCTCGTGAGAGGATAACCAATTTGCCTACGCTCTAGCAATATTGGCTTCCATGATTAACATCCCCTACTCCATCGGAATGCTCCCAATACAGATACAAAGGCGAAGCAAACCTTCCTACTGCAAACAAGTCAAAATATGCAATAATGAAACCGAGTAGTGGTACACGGATGTGTTCAAATATTTGGCCCATGGAACCTATCCTCCCGAATCGTCTCACAAGGTGTGAAGGACGCTAAGAAGGTTTGCCACCCAGTTCGTCATAATCCAGCATAAGTTGTACAAAATAGCGCCCTACGGAGTTAACCTCCTTTGTATCAGAGCTGAACAATCCCTTCAAGTCATGAATGAAGTACACCAAGGGGCGTGTGGACCCCACTTGAATGGTACCATGCTTGCATGCAAAATTTCGAGACTCGGATACTATTGGTCCACCATGGAGGCCGATTGTTACCAGTTCGTTAAGAAATGCATCAAGTGTCAAGTCCATGCCAATCTTCAACATTTGAATCCCCATGAGCTTTGCACCTTCACATCTCCCTGGCCATCATTTGTTTTCTCTCTCCTCCCCCTTCCCTTACCAAATCACCCCCACCACCTCAACCATTGATGCCGCCATCACCACCACCACCACAAAGATCCACACTTTCTCTCTCCTCCAATCGCCCACCACCACCATTATCACGCACAAATCGAACACATTGCAATCACTATCAAACGAACGTTTCCTCTTCTTCAAATCGGGACCAGTGAGATAGGAGAGAGATTGGTGAAAACGAGGCACCAAAGGGGACCATATAAAACTCTGAGAGTAGCCAAAATCATAGGCAGAGTTATTTGGATATTTGCTCAAAAGCTCATTCCCCACCACCACCATTTAATGGTGGATTTGTGGGTAATAATGGCGGTGGGTGGGGATTGGAGGAGATAGAAAGTGCGGATCTTTGTGATGGTGGTGGTGGCGGTGTTAATGGTGAGGTGGTGGGGGTGGTTTGGTAGGTGAAGGGGGAGGAGAGAGAAAGTAATGGATGGGGAAGGGTGGATTTGGGTGAGGGTAAGGGGTAAGAAAAGAGTATTTTAGTCTTTTCATATGCCCATTTAATGACAATTTAACAGAAGTTAGGGGTTAGGGGTATGGTGTTCATTAATTTTGTTTTTAGGGGTAATTGACGTATGAAACTTGAAAAATGGGCAACATGTGCAATTCGCCAAACCAAAAGGGGTGTGTAATATCCCTAAAATAAAATTTCTAAAATTTATTGATTTATTGATTTGTTTATTTTTATCTATTTATTTATTTTTTAATGTTTTCTATTTTTTTTTTAAAAAAAAAACTTGAGATGGGGTATGTATTTAAATTTTTTTATATATTTTTTATATCAACTAATATTATAAAAGAGAGAAACATCAAAGTCAAAAATAAAAATTGCATTGTAAGGGCATTATAGTAACTTGGTGGATACACATACACTAGCCATTTTGTTGAAAGTTTGCACAACGTAAAAGTTTAGAATACCCAGGAAATTTTGGAAAAAAAAAAGAAAAAATTGCCGCCAACCCTCCTATATAGTGTGGTTTTTGCGAAAAACCCCCCTATAAAAAAAAGTTGTAAGGAACCCCCCTATATGACAAAAACGTTTTAGTAAACCCCCTCTTCGACGAGTTTTTGAATTTTCCGGTGAATTTATATTTTATTTGACCGTTTTGCCTCTCTCTAATTTATTTACCTTTTCCCCATTTTTTTCCTTCCAAACGTGCAAAAAATATTGGAAAAGAAAAGGAAAAAAAACATTGAACCCAAACAAGAGAGAGATTAAGGGAATGAGAGGGATTTCAAAGGCGGGAACAGTAGATATATTAGTTGCAATGAATGATAATGAGGTAAAATAAGGGAAATGGTAGATAATATTAGAGAGGGGCAAAACTGTTCAGAAAAATAGAACATAATCGAAAAATTCAAAAATTCAACAGAGAGGGGGGGTTTACTAAAACGTTTTTGGGGTTCCTTACATATTTTTTTAATAGGGGGTTTTTCCACAAAAACCACACTATATAGGGGGTTGGCGTCAATATTTTTTTTAAAAAAAACTGCATCCTGCTAACCCTTACAGATTTACAGCGTTATTGAGAGTTTTGAGACCTTCGCTCCTTCCACGGAACACCTTCCAATCTGCAGCGAGACGTTTCCACAGACCGAAGAGAGAGAGAGAGAGAGGGGGCTTGAAACAGCGATGGGAGAAGACGAAGAGCAAAAAGGGAATTATGGGTCAGTTTCTTCTCAAGCTTCAGTTCTTGGTTCCTCCAATATCGGCTTTCAGGTTCTCTTCTTTTCTCCCCTTTTGTTCTCCCTTTCCCCCGTTCAATTTTTCCTCCTTTTTATGTTTAATTAATTTGACTGTTTTTCAAATACTGGAATTTCAGTTGTTGAAGAAGCATGGTTGGAAGGAAGGAACTGGTCTTGGTGCTTCTCAACAGGTTCTTTTCTCGCTTTCATGATCTCCAATTATACCCAATTCAATCTTGAATCATATTGTTGTGATATTCAAATGGTTGTGATCATTTCCTGTTGTGCCCATTTTTCCCTATTGATATTTTACCCTAAGATTGTCATTTATTGGCTTTGCAACTTTATTGTCAATCAATGACCAGATACCGTGTCTTAATGGGTGAAAAACTGAAGTTTTATGTTTTTACAGTTGTTGTAAACTCGATTCAATCTGAAATTTCAGATCACAAGTCGTGTTAAAGAGTGTTAGGAGGATGGTGTTGTAGAATCTTGTGCTATGAAGCAAACAGTGAACTTTATTCTTGATAATGAATATGGTAAGGAAGTTGTTTGATTTGCCTCTTTTACAAGTTCTGTTTGGAAAACTAGGTTATGAGTCCTACTCAATTAATTAATTAGTATAATCTGCCAATGTGTCATGCTATGATGTAAGTGGTTTTGAGCTTCACATAGTCTTCAAAGGTACTGATTTATTGAATTAATTGGTATTGAACTTTCTTATTATTGGGCCTAAATTGACTGATCTCTGTGTAACTTGGAATCGGCCGAAAGTGTCCAACATGGATACGTGTCCAAGTGTTGGACTCAACAGTACTTTGAATGTTTTGTATGTTTTTAGCCTAAAATGAAGTGTCAATAGTCCATACCCATGTCCGAGTGTCAAGTATACGACATAAGTACTCGAGGTGAAATGAAGAGATCATATTACATAGACTGAACACATATAAGCCAAATGAGGTTTCATCTCAAAACCAATTGACAATTCAACTAACTCACTAGCTATATACGTGCTCAAGGCCTTCTATTTAATGTGGGACAACGCCCACTATAATTTCTTGACGCTCCCCTCATGTGTGGGTTAAGTCAAGGCCTAACACTTGATGCGACACAGTAAATTGTGTCAAAGAGATGCTGCTTTTATACATGCTCAAGGCCTTCTATTTTATTATTCTGGGACAAATACCGACTATGATTTCCACAATTGGTTATAATAACACTGGATTGTCCCCATGACTGTACTATCACCACCTTGATGCAGCTAGCTAGCTACATTTGCGGAATGTAGCAAGCATATCTGAGAATCTGAATTTTTGTTTTACATATCTTTTTAAAATGGGGCTAGGGGTGCTAAATTTGTCAGAATGATCCATAAGTTTTGCGAAAACTTCTACGAAAACCTACATTATGTCGAGGTGGAAGCACTGCGTGTGGGATATATCAGGATGTTAGTAGTCAGCCTTTCATGGTGCAGTGGAATTTCAAGTGTTCTTTCTGTGATGGGGATGCTTTTACTGCTTATGAAGTAATTTTTATCTTCTCAATGCAGCCGCCTCCCTAATATAATGTTTCATCTTTATCTATACACATAGATATGCAAAGCGCTGTTCTACTTGTAGTCGCTTGGTCATGCACGTTATGTTTAGCTTTTAATGTTTTGAAGGATCATTCCCCCCAGTACTAATGTTCATTTAAGGCGCTCTTCTCATGTCTAATATGGTGTGGAGGGCTAATAAAAGTGAAGAGTAACAAATAGCAAATGATTTGGTGTTTTCTCAAATGTATGTTTTTACAAATCATTTGCTTGTTATGTTCATGATCATTTGAAGCACTTGAATGGCAGTACTTTTTCCTTATAAGTTTATTCAACTTGTTAATAATTTATGTTTAATAGGGTAGATTGGAGCCTATTGAAGCATATGTCAAAAAGAACAAAAGAGGCTTGGGTGCAGAAAAGGCGAAAAAGAAGACCTTCCCAACCTCCCAGAATGCCACGTCTAGCGAGAAGGGGAAAAAGGTAAGTTTTGCCTGCTTTACTGGGTATCTTATTTCTGTCATTCAGCTTGGTGTAGTGCACTAGCTTTTGTACCACAATGGTTCATATTTAAAACTTCTTAAATGTCAAGATGATACCATATTGTACCTTTTCTACTTTAATATTTATTGTTCTTTTTTTTTGGTGGGGGGGAGGGGTGTGCGGAGGATGTGATGCATGCGCATTTTATATGAAAATATTGTACTCCCTCCGTTCTACAAACAAGGTGACGCTTGGTAATCCGCTACATGTGAGTTGCGGATTACCAAGCGTCACCTTCTTTAGAGAACGGAGGGAGTAGTATGTACATAAGTTAGGCCTTTTTTTTTGGGTGGTAATAGTAGAAGAATTTATTACCAAAAGAGTACAAGTAAAGCATACGAAAGCTAAGAAGGAGTTCTAGGAGGCCTAGCCACCTTCTAGGAAGGGTTGTAGGTGACCCCTAAAACTTAGCCCCAAAGCTACCAAAAGTGAAACAAAATTACATGAGAGTGTTTAAATAAGATCTATCTGCTTTAGATAATTTTCTAGGCATTACAGCATTAACTCTCAATTTCACCTTATACTTAACAAGCCTACAAATGTTGCTAAGATCAGCTGTAGCAGCCAGAGAGATGATTCTGTTTCTCAAATTCCATAACCTGTAGACTGTAGCAGCAATAGCAGCAAGAGTGAACGTTTTCTTGACTTTGCAGCTTCTGAACCTTCTCACTAACCATTGCTTCCATCTACTTCATTGGCGAGGAATGGCAGATACCCCAACCCAAGACATAATTGCATGAGAACCTTTATAAGGTAGATTGTCGCATGGTAGGGCTATCAAATAGGTTGTGTCGTGTCCGTATTCATGTTAATGTTTAATAGGTTGAAAAGCTCTTGACCTGTGCCTCACCTATTTATTTAAACGGGCTGGAACCTGTATTGACGTGTTTAATTAACGGACGACCCAGTGACTTTTTAACTTGTTTATCCTTATTCATTTTTCACATTAATTGAAAAAACTAGAACAATAAGAAAAACAAGAAAACAATATAGATTGCAACTGAAAATCAACCTTGCCAATAATACTAGATGCACATTACATATTCTCAAATTCTTAAAATGATTAAAATAGTTAATATTCTAATGTAATACTTTGAGGTTACTTAATGTATTACTTAATTTTGAGCATGTCATTCTTATGTTGAAAATCTCAACACTAACCTAACCCATTTAAGTTAACGGGTTGGCCGTCGACCCATTCAATACATCAACATCAACATTACCTCAATGCCTCAAAAGAAATCCAGCCTAAGCGGGGTAAGGGGGGGGTCAGTTGTACGCAGCCTTATCCCCGTAAGAATAGAGAGACTATTTCCGCTTGGCCCTTGATTCGAAGTGCGATGAGCCGACGACTATCAGCATCTTTACAATAAATAAGAAATACAGACAGCTTTATTAGCCATTTAAGTAAAAGAGGTGGCGGTCGACCCATTCAATCTAACGTGTTAAAACATTAGATCAATACCCTCTTGTTTCGTGTCTCATTTTTGTCGTCTTCTCATGTCGTGTCTATGTTTGACAACTCTAGTTGTTCGACTATGAAAGAAAGGAAAGAAAGGGGTATTTGTGAATTAGTCTTGGGTTTGTGGCTTTTGAGGATTAGAGTGTTTGTTGAATTTGATGAAGGGGTGCAACATATGACGATATTTGGGTTACAAGGGCACCTTTGTAGCAATATTATGTCTTGTCCCCCAATTAGTGGCAAGATTTGAAAATACTTTTGTTGACCAAATTGTATGAAGAGATATTTTAAAGGTTCCTTTTTGGAGTCTTATCCTCTAAAAGGGGAAGAGGGTTTGATTGGAGGAGGCTTTTGAGGAGTAAGGGCAGGACACAGAATTTTTCAAATGGATGGGATCCTTAACAGGCTTGTAGCTCACTGTTACGTGTGCTGAATTCATTTGATTCCAAATGATTGGGGTTGTAGCTCACATGTTTTTTCTCTTTCTTGGTCACCTTACTATTGCATTACAAAATGGATCCGTGAAAGAGTAGAAGAGCAGTACAAAATATTCTGCTAAACTATGATACTCCTGGAATTTGTAGCCTAACCTATACTATTGCATTGCCTGAAAAAAAAAAAAAAAGGAATAACAAACAGAAACTATTAGGATATTTATTGAATTGAAGATGACATTGAAGCATTGACCATAGTATTTTGCTGCTTGTTTGTCTGTGATAGTAATCAGCTTGGGCTGAAGCAGATAATCTTTGTGGTTCTTCCCTGGCTTGTTGGTATCTCAGGAATGCCCTATTACTACATAATGTTTTCAATGACTTCTTTGTGTTGCTAATCCCATTTGCTTTGTGTAATTGGAGCAGACGTCAAAAAAGGAGAAAGCACTCTCAAAAAGAATGAGGAAAATGCTCGAGGAAGAAAAGCGTAGGCAAGAAAAGGACTTTGAACAAGCATTCTTCAGAGAATTTTGGCCAGATAACGTTTGACAATGGACTAGCAGGATTCCTTGTATAGGCCTTCCGGTTTCCACTTTTATTATGTGGTAACTGAAATCAAAATCGTTGTATTTCGTCATGTACATTTTTGAAGGGCTCAAAGAAATACACACTCTTGTACAACATAGAGTTACCAAAAACCGAAATAGTTAGAAATTGTAGTCATCAAATGGACACTTGTTACATTTTAGACGTATAGGCCGATACCGTTCGAAAACTCGGCCATTACATATTGTATCGGCCGATACGTAACGTGTTTGCAGTTTACCGAAACGGTACCACCCGTTTTATCACGGGATTCCAATTCGCCAAAAAATCAGCTGATACATATCGCGAAGCGGCCGTGACCGCCGCTATGAGCGAGTATCGGCGGCTCCTTTCCAGAAAAGGAAAAAATAAAAAAGAAGACAAAGGAAGAATGGAGGGAGTATCGGCAGTTCTCAATCCTGTCTTTTTTGGCTTTCCACTCCAAATCTGGAAACTCTCCCCTCCATGGCAAGGTAGATCAGATGTGGAACCTTGAACTTTGATTTTGCATGTGCTTTATGATTTTCTTCCCAAATAGTTGAGGTTTGTTCCCATGGTGGCTAATTCTGGTGTGGTCGTCAATTTCTATCTCTAATAAGAGACTTGAATGTATAGCTTATTGAGTCTTTGACAGGATCAAGAAGGGGAGACAGCAGCTCTAATGGAGGTTGTGGGTATGGAACCAGACTGAGGGAGAGAGAAGCTTTCACTGTCGTTTGTCGTTTATGAGGGCAGAATGGAGGGGGAAAGGGTTGGGGTTGCAAGATTCTAGTGGGTTATGATGCGTGGGCTGATATTTTAAAGGGTTAAGTGTGTCGGGATTTCAATGGAGATTTTAGCAGGTTTAATGGACTAAAGTTTTAAAGGGGTTAAACTACTCTTAACATACTAATTTTAATAGTTTTAGGTTTTTAAATTATAATTATAAAAATTTAAAAAACAATAAAAAAATATTAGTAGTGTAAAATCATGCCGCGCCAACTGCGATGGCCGCGACTTCTATTTTGGCCATAATTTCATGGATAGAGGCTTCTAGAGTCCTAATTTCATGGCTTTAAGTATTAAAAACCATAAAAAAACCTTAAAACAAAATTCAGGCTGTGACGGTCGCGGCCCAGTCTGCAACACCGATATCAGCTCGTATCCGTGACATCGTGACAGTTACCCCGATCGCGACCGAGTCCACGTTTTTGAACCATGTTGTGACGCATGATCATAAGGAATTTTTTTTTTTTTGAGAAATGATCAATAAGCATTTTTGTGCATGTATGTAATATATTTGTATAGTCGTTATCCTTGATGAATTGAGCAGGCGAATTAGTTGGGTGCTTGCACTACCCGACCCTCTGGTGCAACTATATAGTAGAATACGGCATTTGCACTACCCGACCCTCTGGTGCAACTACATAGTAGATTACGGGATGTTCTTCCTAGACTATTTTTGTCATGTTATGTTTTGGGATGTGGGCGTCGATCTCTGATCAGACTTCTGATTTGCCTCTTTGGAATCAAAGGAGATAACTTGCCAAGAATGAAGCAATGACTTTGATTTGTTCAGGAGTTGAGCAACTCCGTTAGGAAATAATAGCCACTCTTAAAATGCAAATTGGACCAGATGGAAAAGTATACACACTTTTGTCCCTGTTGCAAATTAGCAACAATGAAAGTCTTGCTAGCCTTGGTTACTGCCAAAAACTGGAATGTACACTTAACTTGATATCAAAAATCACCTTCATATAAGGTTTGCAACTCTGCAAGAAGACATCTATGCACCCCCCTCATCAGGGTTACAGAATAGCCTATCCTGGAGGTCTACAAACTTCTGTTATCCCTTTATCAGTTCAAGCATACTACGGGATCATCAGCTAACCAAACTGCTTCTCAGTCTTGAGATAAATGCATTCGAAACATGATTATTTTATGTGTGGAGGAAGATGGTGAGAGTTTTATTGCCGCTTTAGAATGTCTGATTGGTATCAGGATCACTGGGAAGTGATGAGGAAATCGTTCACCAAAGCTTCAGAACACAAATTCACTGTGAGAGGTCTTAGTCTTGCAGGACACTTTTTGTGTATTGGCATTTGCAGGATAAAATACGGTACTTTGCTAAACCTTAAAAAGTATATCCTTGATGTACTGGAAACTGCAGGACTCATTGTTGCAGAGCCTGCCAATTTTCAATTTGCTCAGGTCTGCCCTTCAAGATGGTGACATACAGAAGACTAACAGGAAAACTGATTTTATTTGACACCTTAGTATGCTCTTTTCTTCTTCTAGGGTTCCCTGTATGCAAGCTGCTTTTATTTGAGTTTTAAGGTTCTTAAAGGCTACTGTAACCAGGGGTTATTCTAGCTCATTCAGTCATTTAAGGTTTTTGATTTGTCAGATACAGATCAGGGATCTTGCATTATGACTAAATCACTTATAGGGTATTCCAGTTTCTTTCGGCTGTTGCCTTGTCTCATGGAAAATCATGAAACAAAGTACAGCGCCAAAGTCTTCAACTGAACCTGAAGCCTAGTAGAGAAGCATGGCAGCACCAATATGTAAGCCACCGTACAGTTGGGACACTGACAAGGTTCAATACGGATCTCATACTCTCCTTAGAGGCGATGTGAAGTATATGGTTGCTACTGCAGAACTTGTAATCAATGGGTTGCATGTTATGTCATATCAACTGTGTGAAAACTATATCAAAAATGATTTGAAAGTTATATAGATACACTATATAACAAAATTTGGTCAAATCATGTCAGGTTGGGGTTATACGTGTTCACATCATTTCGAGTTTGTGTTTTCTTGTTAACTTCATCTTGTGTTGTCTTGTATAAGGTTTTTCCAGCTCATTCAAATCCCACCGCATGATGCACATAGTTGGGACTCTTGTGGCAAGATTTCTCATCTAACAATTGACCGGAGGTTGCTAATCAGACTACAAAAATTATGGTACATTGAGAAAAATTCTGGATGTAAAAAAGACGTAGACATTTTTGCTTGTGTTTTTTAACAATTGATGTTATTGCTACTCGCGTCTCTACTCCACATTAATGTAAGAAAAACCCTTTACATAGGCTTCTCATATATGAGAATAATATCCATTTTACAGTCACCAGGATCAACTAGAACAAACTAAACATCACTTTTGACATTTGAACATCAACCTTTTGTGGCTTGTAAACTGCTGATGTTCCATTTATAATGTCTACTTTGTACAATATCTTGGCTGAAACTAGATATCCTTGAAAAAAAAATTATCAGCAAGATAACCTTAGTTAATTTCGACAATCCAGTCCTTCTTATCTTCAATCAGACCATTTTGTATTCCCACATACGTTGACAGCATCCTCTTGCACACTGCATCGCTCTGGTATTCTACCCTGTATTTTCACAGTCAAGTACTCTTTTAGGAGAAGGAACCATGCATTGAAATGCAGTACATAGAAGGGTTTCTGTTCTGCTGTGTAAAAAGAACTACTTGAAAGGGGATGAGCTAGGATCAGTATAGGTTGTTTGGCCTAGTTTCTAGAATTTTTAGCTCATCTTTCTTAAATGTCTCTCCCTCTCCTCACCATTCTTTCATTTCTTCCTCCTCCAATAGCTTCTAGGAAGCCAAGATGGGACTAGAAGTTGAAATTCCATTTGAAGAGTTTCTATTTCTAGCCGCATTTTGGATTCAAGTTTTAGAAACTCAGGGGTAGGAGAAAGTGGACAATTTGAAAGAGGATCTTAAAATCACATAAACTAGGCCAAAGAGCCTCTTAGTACCTCTTGTTCTGATATGTAATGCTCCCCACGGAGGCAATCGTAACAGCAGTTCCCGTGCAGAAAACTTCGTCAGCTTCAAGCAATTCCTCTATTGGGATGGGCCGTTCCTCAACCTGCATTGCTTGTTATAGTCAGGACACACTGCGCAACAACATTTTAGTATTGCTAAAGTCGAGACTTATGCAGCCTTATCCTTGAAATAGTAGTGGCAGCTATGGCTTAATCACTTGATCGTTATGTTAAACAGCTTGTAAATTCGACTTCATCAGAAAAAAGACTTACCCTATAACCATGATCACGGGATATTTCGATGATGCTTTTCCTTGTGACTCCTGGAAGGATAGTGCCTTTTATTGGGGCTGTTGAGATTGTGTTGCCCTGAAAGTGTGGGAAGAATATGCATTTCGATTAGAATGATTATCCTCTCAATCAATGCATTTCGACTTAGGGGCTTAAAGTATTGCATTAGCATTACCTTCACCATAAATATATTACAAGAAGAGACCTCCTCCACATACTTCCCGGTCGCAGAATCAAGGAATAAAACATCAGAAAATCCTCTTTTCTTTGCAGCCATTGATGGTTTCAAACCCTGACCAGTGACGAAACACATGATCAATGGAGTTCAAGAGAATGCAAAAGAAAGAAAAAACTTATGGAGCATTCACTTGGATTGGATATAATGGTGTTTACAGTGCAATGAGCATTACATAGTTATAAATATGTTCATGATACCCATAAAAATTTGTATTTGTTATTACGGTTGTAAACATCAATAGTTGTAGAAACGCAATGATGTTCTTTATTTGTTGGACTTAACAATTGTCATTACATTGACTTACTTTTTCTTTTCTTTTCCACCTAGACTTTTAATTAATATAATAAAGTGATCTGATCTATTGTAATCACTTTACTTCCACGTAAATGAGCCCTTAGGCAAAATTATGATGGAAAATGTTCTGGAAAAGGGAAGACACAGGAAACCAAGTTGCTTACCGGTGCATAGTTGCTAATCGCTTTTACTCCACCAGCTCCACCACGAGAAGCACGATCATACTCAGTTTCGACATACAAGTTCAAGGGGGCAGGTCCCTCCTGAAAGACGAGAAGATAGAATCATGCTACAATTTAGCATAAAATTTAATGTTGAAATCCAAATTTACACAAATACAAAGCCACGGAAACAATAGGAAACTAACTTTGAAATAGTTTCCAACAGGTGAAGCATAGGTGAGGAATGTGTACTCGGGAGCCGGAGCCAGCCCCAGGATCGGTCCTGTTCCTATAAGCAAAGGCCTTATGTAGAGGGAACCCTTGCCAGGAGGAGGGATCTACAAACATTATTCAAGATACTCAGTATAAAAAGAACGACGTAATATGAATCAACTAAGGTTGAATACTACTTACCCAGCGCTTGTTGGCTAGAGCTGTCTGCTTCACAGCATCAATGAATTGATCAATGGAAGGGGAAGGCATGCACATTCTTTCGGCACCCAGTTTCATGCGTAATGCATTTTGGTCAGGACGAAATAGCACAAGCTGCCCGTCTTCTCTCCTGATTGCTTTCAATCCTTCAAACAGGCCCTTTAGCAAATATGAACCCAGCAATATATAATGTCAGTCTTGATTCATGCAGTAGCAAGGAGATGCAAGTTTGTCCTTTGTTATGGTTTATTAATTGTCATCTTTAAAAAGAAACAGGCTTTCTTAGAACTTCATGCCAATGTTAATGAACCAGAAGTAAGCTGAATGGCTCAACCGATGCAAACTGGAAGCACTAACGGTATATTTACATTAACTCAAAAGACCAAAAAGTTAGATTCATATGCTTGAAGTTTCCCTACTAGCTTGGAAGAGTTTGCTTTACAAACTACTTTTGGTTAGCTTATTATTCTGCATGAAGTGGTAGTACTCCATAGTACTCCAATGCACAGCAGGCTCAGCAGCATCATGACTGAAGAGCCTAAGCAGCTCATACTATTAGTAATGTCACTTAGAATGATGTTAAGCGTCTAAGAACTTGAGAACGAACGAAAAAATCCAGTGCTCCACGCATATGACCAATCTGCATAGCTTTAGAAATTATAAGAGCTGCTCACCTGCCCATAATTTAAGACCCCAGCAGCAGGGCTCAATTCAATACCTCCATAGCGACTAAGTTGCCCCTCAGTGAAATCATCATCTTTATTACATTTCATGACGTACATATAATCTGTGGGCGTTAGGTTGAATCCCATGGCATCCCAATCGATATCGGTGTTTTCTTCGTCACTTAAAGCATGGCTGTGCACCCCAAAGATAGGGAAAAAAAATGAAAAATGAAAAAATAAGAAATGCTGTGAGATTTGAAAATAAAAGGAAGGTGTTAGCTAATGCGACAATAAAATTATGGTAATGGGATGTCTTATGATAGTTATTGACAAGGGGATCACTTGTGATTCGTTTCAGGTTGAAGAAGAAACGGAAAGAAAGCTAACTTGTAAGCCTAATGGATTGTTCCACCTATGACGAATTATTTTTGGGAGGGAAACTCATTTGGGCTTGTATGTAGTCTAATTTGCGTCTTGTGCTGCTCAAAATCAGACATCCACTTCTACTATATGAATCCAATTAAAAAATAATCAAATGCAAAATGCATGCTTAATAGTCTTTGGATTTCTGAATTTTATCCAAAATATCGGATTTTTTTTTTTTCTTTTCAGAAAATCAATCTTTTTCTGAAGTAAGGACTTCAGATATATTGATAGAAATTTCAGATCCTGAAGTTTGTCCAAACCCATTGCAGAATAGATGGTAACAGAATGAGCCAATGGAGGAAATAAATGGAATATGGAAATGAATGAATGCGATTATTTTTCTGGTATAGAGTAGTTGGTCTTGGTTCTGGTAATAAAGTTGGAAGACATGGTAGTTGGTAGTATTCATGACTATTAGAATGCTTTTACATTAGTTTTATTTTTGCCCTCATGTTATTTATTTGTTTCGTTCCTCTTGGTTATAAGAGGTGCGAAGGTCAGCACTCCATAACATATGATAGGAGATCAGAGAGTCAAACTTGATCTAATATACCCAAAACCTCAATTTTAATCATTAGTCAAGGCCTTATTGTTAATTTTCAACTTTGTAGATTTAGTCATGCTTCCTTATGTCTGACCGTGATATTTTATTTGACAGTTGAGCAGCTAATGAAATGAGTCATTAGAGTTAGATAGTCAATCGGATGTGTAGCCGATTTCATCATATTTTCTTGCTCGTTAAAATCTTATGGCTTGTTTGGTTGAGGTATGGCAATAGGTTCGATTGAGAATGAGAATAACAGAAAAAAGGTTACTATATGTTTGGTTAATTTTTCTCTCACCGGATTCACCATTGAGGGCCCGCTTGGATTGGGGGGAATAATTAGGGGGGGTAATGGAGG
>BSSO01000335.1:0-36527 GCA_030267885.1 Mesembryanthemum crystallinum
CTCTCATCCTCATGGAAATTGGGAGTTAGGGGATTTTTTTTGGGATTAAAGTGATTTTAGGTGAACAAACGTAACAAGGAAATGTATTTCAGTATCAAAGAAATAGGATAACTGAACTTTTGGGCACCGGCGACAAATTTTTGGGCTCATATGCGCTTTTGGTCCATTAAAAATATTCATTCGGCACCAGAGTTTTTTTAAATACCCAAGTGATAAAGGGTGGTCATAAAAAATACCCATCTGATAATTCGGCGAATTCCTAAATGATACTGAAGGGAATAATCTTACAATCTTCACATTACCTATGCGGATAAGAGTTTTTCTATCCTTACTCAACACATCAATATAATCACTTGTACTTGCCACGTTTGTCATCATTACAAAGAAGTGTATTACTATAGTATCTAGACCCGCTCTCCCCTTTCCTCTTTGTGCTGGCTATGGAAGCTTTGTCTCGCATCATCTTCAAGCTGCAAAGTAACAATGGCCTGGATGGAATCCCAATTGAAAAAAATGGTGATAAAATTGCTCATCTCATGTTCGCCGATGACTTGGTGATTTTTGCACGAGCAAACGAGAAGAATGCTACAGCGATCAATGAAATGCTTGAGAGGATGGAAGCGTGGAGTGGGCTAAGCGCAAATAAGCAAAAGTCAGGCCTTTATTTTAGCCCAAATACAGCACCCAGCACCAAAGGTCGTCTCAAAGGCCTTTTGAACCTGAAAGCTATGGACAAAGATGCAGTGTACCTGGGACTTCCGTTTTTCAGAAACAATGGCAAGAAACAGCGTTTTTTGTACTTGAAAGATAGAATGAAAGACAAACTGAAAACCTGGAAAGCGAAGGTTCTCTCTTATGCCGGGAGGACTACACTGATTCAAGCGGTGGCGAGTTCTCTCCCTTCTTATGCTATGGCTAGTAACTCACTCAGTACCACGCTTTGTGGCGAAATGGATGCGCTAATCCGTGATTTTTGGTGGGGAAAAAGCCAAGATGGCAGAGGCATCTACATGAAAGCTTGGCGATCAATCGGCACACCCAAAGCAATGGGGGGTTTGGGGTTAAGGAGAATGGGACCATACAACAAAGCCCTGCATTCAAAGCTGGCATGGCTGATGTATAGCAACAGCAACAAACTTTGGGTTCAACTGTTCAAAAGTAAGTACTGTAAACGGCATGATTTTTTTCATGTCCCTCTCAGCAATTCCGACTCGACTCAGTGGAAAGATATATGTGGTGATAGACAAATCATTCGTGCAGGTGCATGCTACATGGTAGGCAATGGCAAGAAAATCAATATTTGGACAGAGCCTTGGGTCCCAAACATTGATGGGTTCATCCCAAAAGCGAGGGAAGACATTGATATCACAGTGTTCACAGTTGAGGATTGCATTATTAATGGGAGGTGGAATGAAGCTCTAATCCACCACCATTTTGATGAGGTTACTGCTGAAAATATTCTCAAAATCAATCTTTGCAATGCTAGCGAAGATGATCAGATTATTTGGACCAAGGAAAGAATGGGTGAGTTTTCTGTCAAGAGTGCATATAAGATCGTTATGGATGATGCTATCGACAATGGAGCTGGTTTTGACCCTCCGTTTTGGAAGGGATTATGGAAATTAAAGTTGCCCCAACGACTCATTATTTTTTTGTGGAGGCTGATAAGCAAGTCGATTCCTACCAGAGCGGCCCTCAAGGTTCGTTTGCCTTTCATTGAGGATTGCTGTCCCATGTGCAACAACTGCATTGAAAATGAGGTTCATCTCTTTTTTCTGTCCAGTTTCTCGTTTGATTTGGTTTTTGTTGGTTTCCATACGGATAGGAACCTGAATTGGTCTCTTGAGGATTGGATGAATTTCTGGTTTGGTATGAACCAGCATGGGGCTAACACCGAACAACCTGACAGGGATTTGCAGAGGAGAGCTGCTATTGTCCTGGACACACTTTAGTGGATGCGAAATCGAAAGGTTCATGGTGGTGATGAAGTTTCGATTCATGATGTGATTCGTTCTATCGAGCGAAGATGGAATGAAATAAAAAACTTGGAGTGCCAGGAGAACGAAGAGCTGGCTAGCAATGCTTTCCATCCATCTCTTCTTAGCCAACAGTATGCGGGAAATCCCTCATTCACCCTTTTTGTCGATGCCGCGGTGAGGAGGAATTGTTCTCATACTGCTTGGATTTTGATGTCCCCGGAGGATCAATTTTGTAGAGCTGGGACTAACAGATGCAATACTTCTCAATCCGATGAAGCTGAAGCGTGGGCCATCTTGCACTGCCTACAGAAGGCAAAGGAAGAAAATCTTCATGATTGCTCTATTGTCTCCGATGCCAAGATTGTTGTTGATGCTCTGATCAAAGGTCCCCCCTTCCCATGGGCGTCACGTAATATTTTGGTTGCTGCCCATACTCTTTTGCTTGAACTCTCTATCTCTATTTCTTTTGCTCCTCGAGCTTGTAACACTTTAGCTCACAAGCTCGCTGCTTGGGCTGCAAGCTCTCCGACCCCCCTCTGTCTTGTGTTGGATGAGTTACCTCCCCTGTAATGATTTTTGGTTGCTGTTTCTGTCTTAATATATTTGACGTTTGATGAGCAAAAAAAAAAATCTAGAATCCATTACTTAGCAAATAACTTGCCCATCTTTCTTTGTTTTAACTAAATTGGGTTAAATGACATGAACTGAGCTGAACAAAAAACTATATGTAAATTTCAATAACATAATAAACATGATCTTATCGTTTTTACACTATTTAGTTTAGTTCCATCACTTAGGTCTGTTTTTTCGTCTTGTTTTTGTTGGAACCCAACATTTTTCAGCAAACCCCAACAAATTTTAAAAATTAGTAAAAAGTTCCAACAACTCCCAACAAATTTTAGCAAACAATAAAAAAATTCCACAACTTTTTAGAGTCACAATAATTAACAATTCCAACAAATCCCAACATTTTTCATCAAACCCCAACAACTTCCAATAAACACTAGCAATCAGCAAAAAGTTCCAACAATTTCCAACAAACTCCAGCACTCCAAAAACCAAACGTAAAGAACAAACCCTTCCGGCTTTTATGGTAACTCAGGGGATCCAAGAGGCCCCTTGGTGGCTCGGTTCGCCATTCCGAGAGGCTTAACTCACCTCTCGCCAACGTTTCCAGAGTTGGAGCCATTGTTTTGATTGACCATTATAGGACCTCCGAGGTCTTTTAGGGACCCCGTTTCTTGCCATGGACTCCTCCCACGACCCTATGGGGCTGCCCGTGAAATATCATGGAAAAATATGACATTTCAGTTTTGGGGCTCCAGGACCCCATTTTGTCTACTTATAATCCACGCATTTCAATATAACCCACGCTTTTCAATGAATCTATATATAGCCATAATCAAAAAAAAAATTCGGAAATTTCCTGTGATACCCCTAAACTTTGGCCTAATGCCAGTGGTGCCCACGCTTTTGCAATAATGCCAGTAGTACTCCTAAACTTTGACTTTTTTAACGTTTTTCGTACCCTAATGGTTGACGAGACTCCTTTTCGTTAGATTTTTTTTTTTTTTACTATTTGACTTAGTTAATTTATGGGGGACAGTAAAATGACTGATATACCGGTACTTTCCTTAATTACATAACGGTTAAGTATTTGGTAGGAATTTCCCTTATAAATCGACCCACCCACCATTGTCAAACCTCCAAAATATTTCTTCAGATTTATAAGAATAATGTTTGTCAAATACCTAACAGTTGTGTAATTAAGGCAAGTAAGGGTATGTCAGTCATTTTACAATGCCCCACACATTAAATAAGTCATATAGTTTAAGAAAATCTAACGGAAAAGGAGCCCCGTCAACTATTAGGGTATGAAAAACGTTAAAATCTAAGTTCAGGGATACGAAAAATGTCAAAGTCAAAAGTTAAGGGGTACATCTGGCATTATTGAAAAAGCGTGGACACCACTAGCATTAGGCCAAAGTTCAGGGGTACCACATGAAATTTCTTTTTTTTTTTTTTTAGTTTTCAAGAAATATAAATATTTCGTAAAGAAAATAAAAAAAAAAATTCAAATTTTACTTTTCAATAAGTTATAAGTAGTCGTTCATAAATCTACGGTATAACAGTTATTAATCTATGTTCAATAGTTTAAAAAAAATATTTTTTTATTGACATGTGGCTCTCAGCAGCACCCACCGACGCGCGCTTTTGAGCCTTCTCAGGCGCCACCTAATTTCCCCACTCGAATCGTCACTTATTGGTTTTGATTTACATATAGATCATCATAAGCTCGTTATTGGTTTGAGAAGCCGATTGGAAGGGCAACAAGCAATGATATACTATTTGTTATAGGGTTATCTTCATTATAGATTGTAAAAAAAAAGGGTGGGGTCAGGCAAAACAGACGGTAACAGATTGTAACAACTTACAACTGAAGTTTGCACTAATTCAAATAACCCTACTCATCATTCAATTCAATAACCAATGCATTACTTTCTCTCTCCTCTCTCACACACTTTCGTTCCCCATCTTCTCTATCTTGGCCCATTTCGATTCGCAAAAGGTAATTTGAAAGCCAAAACTATCGTTGAAAAGACTGGTAGTCCGAAATATCGCAAAGAGGAGACCATTGTTGTACCTGAAATGATACCAGATGAGCTGGACATGCGAATCGTTCGAACTAGCATTCGAAAGATGTGGGTTTACTGGATTCTCTTCCTTATTACCATGCTCTTGCTAATGGAGCTGTTCAAAAAATTGTACAATCTGGCGATATGATAATGCATTTACGGTTACTTTCTCCTTGCATATTCAATCATCAATCCAATCCAGGTTCAGTTCTCGAGTATGCTTTCTTTTTTAAGGGTTTCTATTCTACGTACAGTTCTTGATCATTTTGGAAGGTTTTCTTGATCATTTTGGGGAGCAAAAGAGATAGAATAAAAGAGTGATGGAAGAAAAGCTTTGGCAGGGTTTTATACTTTTGATTTCCTATCCCCTGAATGAATGGGGGAGTCTCGTATTTATAGGGAAATTCTAAACCACCTGGCGGGCTTCATCCCTTTTGTGGGCCTTGTAGTCACAGATTGGGCTTAATGACTTGATAGCCTAATGTACGACTCAGTAGTCTTCTTTATAGGGCTTATCCTATTTAACTGTTTACTTGAAATAATTGATTTGGGTCGACCCAAGAGTTAAATATGAGTCCAATTAATTAATGTTGGCTTCCATGCCACAATTTTTGTAAGTAAAATTTGATACCAATAATTCAACTTTTGGGGAATCCAACAAAAATAATCCCACATTCAGAAATTGACAATAATAATCCCACACTTACCTACGTCCCACAATAATGGGCCAATTAACATCTCCTTTACGAAAATGATGACGTGACAGGGGTTTGTTACTAATGTCGTTGTGAGAGAGTTGTGAGGCTAGAACCATTATTCCTGCCACGTCATCATTTCCATAACTGGGAGTTAACGGAGTGTCACTTGACCCACTATTGTGGGACGGAGGTAAATATAGGATTATTCTTGTCAATTTCTAAATATAGGATTATTTTTGTTAGACCACTAAAAGGTTGAATTATTGACATTAAATTTTCCTTTTTTTTAATGGGGGATATTAATTAAATAAGGTTAAATAATTTATTTTAATCCAAAATAATTAATTAAATTTATTAGGCATAATACCTACCCTCTTCATTTTAGTTCGTTCTTGACTCCATTTTGTAATAAAGCTTAGCTTACGTTAGCTGTTCAATCATCAATCATCATCTTGAGATATTAAATACAATATACTACGTCTTTTGTTTCTCTTTATGTATTGTTTCAACATTTTCTTTATTCGTAATTTTGATAAGTGCTTGTATATGGATATTCATTCCGTAATTTTGATAAGTGCTTGTATATGGATATTCATTTCCATTTCAGCATTGGGATTGTGGAGTATGTTTTAGATATGGTCAGCCGAAGATAGTGTAGGTGAGATATGAGTATGTAGGCAATAGCATTTGTGATTTGCCTGATTAAGTTTTGTGTGGCAGGACTAAACAAAAGACAAATACTTGCTCCGTGAGGATGGAAAATAAAAACTAAAGTTCAAATTAAGGGTTTGAGGGAATGGTATATTTAGTTGGTTAGTTGAGTGGTAGTTGATGATTGTGGGAATAGGCTCGAAGTGTATTTGTCCAACATTTATATTACAGTGCCAAAAGAGTCAAATTTAGCTTTTTAAAGAAAGTTGTGTATGGAGTGTTCAGATATCAGGTAACTTGTTGTGAAATGAGGCGTTTCAGTAATACTGGTGATGATCCTCCATATAGGTAGAGTAATACTGGTGATGATACTGGTAATTGCCTTTAAAACATAACTGGAGTATGTAAGGACATGTGGACCTCCAAGCAGGAGGTCGAGAATGGATTGCAACAGATATACCTTAAGCTATACTACATAGGAATTTGATGAACGATAGAACACCAATATATCACTTTGTTTGATGTAAGTTACGAACAAAATGTAGTTGCTGGCCTACCGGTTGTTTCACTAGTTATTACTCATTAATACTCGCTTTTAGACTAGCCTGTTAAATCATTATAATCTGAATGAGTTATCAATCTTATCAGATTCTTCCTATCTTTCTCTTTGACTCGCCCGATAGCAATACATTAAAGTTGATTCAGTTAAAATATGAGCTGATTGTTAAGATTGCAGGGGTGAGAGTTTCTGACCAAAAGAAATCCAAGTAGGCTTCCTCATTCAAAGTGTTGACATCATTACAAGCTAATCCTAATATCTAATATCTGACTTCTATCTGACTTCTAGTATGTTCTTCATTTATAGAATAATATCTAATATCTGACTTCTAGTATGTTCTTCATTTCTGGAATATGATCATTCTGTGTACTCCTCATAATGCCCATATGTTCTTCAATTGTGCCGTATGTTCTTCAATTGTGGGACATGGTCATTCTGTGTACTCCCCATAATCGACTTGTTTTGAAGGAGTGCTGGGGAGGGAGGCGTATAATCGACGGGTTAGTTTCTTGGCTACCATTCAAGGCTGAGATTTCTCTGTGAATTTGTTCGTATGTTCTTTAATTGTGGGACATGGTCATTCTGTGTACTCCCCATAATCGACTTGTTTTGAAGGAGTGCTGGGGAGGGAGGCGTATAATCGGCTGGTTTGTGTACTCCCCATAATCGACTTGTTTTGAAGGAGTGCTGGCTGAGATTTCTTACAGAACATATAAATAAATCCGCTAATTATTGTTTTTGAAAGATGGTCTAAATGCTTTGCTAGGGTTTTCTACTTTAGATTTCCGCCCCCTTCAATGAATGAGAGAGTCTCGTATTTATAGGGAAATTCTGAATCACTTGGCGGGCTTCATCCCTTTTGTGGGTGTTGTAGTCATAGACTGGGCCTAATTTAGTGACTTGGTAGTCTAATGTACGACTTGATAGTCTTCTTTATAGGGCTTGTACCATTTAACCGTTTATTTGGAATAACTGATTCAGCTCATGGGTTAAATATAAGCCCGTTTAGTTAATTTTGACTTCTAGGTCACAATATTTTTAACGGAGAATATTAATCAAAGTAGATTCAATAATTTATCAATTTTATAGGCATATTAATAAATTTTTAATGCCTAAGATACTATAGCAGCTTTTCGGCCTATTGAGTTGTATTTTGCGTGTTGTCTAAAGTTCAAATATTCATCTGATATAGAAATTAGTGTTACTCCAGTTATTATGAGCATCTCTCCCAACAGTATAGTTGAAGGTTTGACATCTATCAGCCTTTGTGCTTTCTTAGAACTGAAATATAATAACTTGGGCTACTCGGGCAATTTGAGCTTTGCTAGTCTGCTGAACAAATGGGTGGCAGAAGAAAGCTTTCGGAGCCCACTAAGGCTAAGCTTTGGATAATCAAATTGATTTTTGAACAACTTGATAACATTGAGAAATCAATGGAAATCAAAGAAGAATTATCACATCTAGCTATGAACTCAAAAGACGAATTTAACTCTCGTGAGCTAGAGAGAATGTTATTGATATGTGTTTGTGAAAATCCAACTTATGTCTCCCAATGCCCTTTAAACCGTCCTTATATACAAAAGATGGAAAGGGAAAAAAATGAATATACAACAAAACAGAATTAGTTCTTTACTCTAACAAATTGTGTATGAGCTGGCATAAGGATAACTAACTTTATCACAACTCTTATCATATTGTGAAGACGCCAATGAACTTTATATTCCTGATTGTGTCTTAACCAAAGAGAGAGATTTGTTTATAAGAGGAGATTTGAGTGTATTAGTCTTTGGTGCATTTGACCTACTGCTTTAATCATCGACAGAACCGAAAAAACGGACTGTCACAAATTATTGCCATATGGAGTACTGTATAATATAAAGGTCTCTTTTAAAGATACTACTCCCTCCGTTCTCAAATAAAAGTTACACTTGACTTTCCGCAACTCATATGTAACCAAGCGCATTTGAGAACGGAGGGAGTATATATTAGTACAAGTTTGTATCATCTTTTGATATATAACATGTACTATAAAGTAGTCATTTTTTAATCCACAAACCACAATGCTATACTATATACGATTCTAAATCCATATTTGATTGAGATCTAATACTATAAGATAAAGACTTCACCTAGAGTAGATCTCAAATATCCTACCTCGATTCTACTTTCTAATCATCACCCAATTTGTGATACTTAGAGCATTTGGAACCTACACCATATCTTCAAGGTTGTTAACTAGAATAAAGAAATCAAAACGAATGTTCTTACAACATTGATATCAAAATTCGATTTCCAACCACTTGATCATTAGCTTGTTTTGGCCTTTTGGGTTTATTAGGTTATTATACATTTGACAATTTGATACGGTATCTCCTTCCTTATATAATAGGTAAATTATTCATGTAGCAGTTATTTAACATGAGTCACAAGAGATTAATCATTGAAGTAGCTATGAAAACCACGATTGTTTTACACTGTGAAGATATATGAATCATCTTTGCCTATAGTGTCACGCAGTTTACTATTTGGAAAGGTCAAAAAAGAAAAAATTACACATTTGTTAATAGTAGTGGTTAATTATGGTTGTATGTTGAATATTACTTTCACAAACTCTTGGAGTGATGCACCCAAAAAAAAAAGAACACTCTTGTAGATACACAACTATAGTGAAAAATGTATGGTCATTTAAGAGCAATTTTTGGTCATGTATGACAAGTCTATAATTTTCATAAATAATTTAACAAAAGATTTCACTTGTTATATATTCCCTCCGTCCTAAATTAACCTTCCCAAATGGAAATCTAAAACCCTATTTATAGTTCCCTATTTAATTTTAAAAACTGACAAAAGAAAAATTGGAAATCAAAAAAAAGTGGTTTCCAAAATTTGGTTTTGAGTTTTCAAAAAAGGCAACCAGAGTAGTTCAAATTTGGGCCTAGACGGGTAGTGGGCCGGGCCTAGCATGAATTTTTGGCCAACAGATCGGACCAAACCTTTATAAATTTGCCTAAACACCTTGTCCGTGTCCGCCCTTTTTTCAAGGCCGAACGAGTCGGGACTAATGGGTCATCCCGCCAATGAACCGCTCTACTAGCAACCATGCCAAACAGGGCCACTAAGAGTCAAAGTTTGTAAATTTTGACCAGTAACCATTTAAAATTTATGAGGAATAAAAACATACAAATAATTTTGTCGGATTGCTTTTGACGAGTAGTTTTAAAAAGAAATCACTCCTATAAACCATCAATGCTCAAAGATTATTTTAAAAGATGACTGTAAAAAGTCCAAATAGAAAGCTCAAATCTGGACAGAGATAGTAGCTAATTTATGGTAAAAGTTGACTCAATTGATTAGTATTGAGCTTAAAGTAATCCAGTTCATATTAAATTCATACAAAAAAAAAAAACTAAAAAAAAAATTGAAAACAACCCCATCACCACGCATGATATGGATACTACAGTTGCTCAGCAAAAAGTGATATGCATACTGCCAACACTTACCAAATTACCATAGTATAGAGGTAAAGATATTTGCACACCATCTTAGCTTCAATATCATTATCCAAACAAAATTAGCAAAAGTAATAAACCCATAAACTGTGTTTATGGGTTAGCCTACCCTTCAAAGTTACAACTCAACAACTGAAGGTCAAACCTTTGGAGTATCATGAACTGTGAACTGTGAACTGTGAAGCAATACAAACAGTTTTTTTTATGGATCAGTTTTTGCATGGAAGACACGTGAATCAACAACTTGGTACAACACTTACCCAAACTATTTAGCCCTATCCCAAACACTAGGCCCTGCCCCAAGTCTTTTCTTCATCCAGCAATTGTTATAGTAAAAAGTGAGTAGTAAAAACATAGCCCAAGTACCACATAAACACAAGTCCTTATCCTACGTAAACTATAAAGTGTGACTGAGTGAGGTTAAATTAAGCCAAAGAAATGACCAGATAAAAAAAAGAAAAAAAAAAAAGTGGGTTAAGCAAAGTTACTCTTAGGTCTTAATTAGGGTCCACCCCCTACACTGCCCCCCTTTAGGCTTTACCTCCTCTTTTTACTGTGCAAGTCTTTAATTTTTCTTGGCTTTTCTTTGCTTTGCTTTTAGTCTAATCACCCACCAATTTGGAATTCTCACCCTCTCCCTCTACCTTTGTTATTGTGTTACCATTCAATGTAAGTTATTTAGTTCTTAATTGGATAGGTGAGAAAAAAAAGGCTTATGTAGGAGTAAATATAGACTCGATTTACTAATCTAGTTAGTGTCTTGGTTGGCTATAGTTTTAAGAATTTCAATTCGAATTGATGAACCACAAGTCTGATATTCAAATGATTACCCAACTTAACAATCAGGGTTGAACTATGGTAATCTCGCTTTTCTTTGTGATAAGAAGAGAGGGGTGTATGGAGTGCACCAAAGTATAAACTAGCATTCAATTTAATTGAATGACGTTGAGTTGGATAGAACATACAAAATTGAATAGCCATATGTGAAAGAAAAAAAAAATAGTTTTAAAACTGAACTGTGTGCATAATCGAACGATAAGGTAAACATATTGAAGAATTTGGACAAATAAATGACGATTCAGTTTCACATCTGATAAGCGTTACTTACAATTAGAAAAGTTATATTTTCATTTGATTTTCAAAATAATGAAAATGTTTTTTTTTTTTTTTTGACAAAATAATGAAAATGTTGATGTGAGATATTACTACTCGTAAAACCAATTACTGAATAAGAAAGGAAAATAAAAGGTAAAAGAAAAAAAGGAAAAAAAAAAAGTGGATTGAGCTTCATTGCCATGCTAACTAGCTAAGGAGATATTATTGTTTTCTTTCCCCTCGTTTAATTCTTTTGTCATAGCATAAAGAGATGGTGGTTGCCTCATCATCAAGGCAAGTTAGATCAATGAACTTGAATGAGTCCACATCCAAAATGAGCCAAGCTATTTAGGGGTTCATGACGTTCATTTATTGACACACAACGTATAGAATGAATTTGATACTGTAGTTGATAGTAGTAGTAAATGGCTACTCGTATTCAATAATGTCTGCATATTCATGACACCTTGCGGAGCATGGGCCTGTGCATGTGTGCAGGCTCTCTTCCATAGGAAAAATCGAACATGGATAGGATTTTAGTCATTTTACATTCAAGTTATCAGTCAATATACTCCATTCCTCTATTTCAAATATTTCCAAATCAATTTTTATCCACTTATTCTTCCATACTATTAGGGAATTTTCCTATGGTTTTAGGCACTTCCAGGGGCCGGTTGAGCTTGGCCCCACTAGGGTGCTTGATGATTGATGGGGGCCTCAGAAAACCCCCCGATATCTCGGTGGATCGTTCCGAGCGGCTTAACTCCCTTTACACCAATGATTAGGCGTTTGAGGCCTCTCAGATGGGAGACCAGTACGGGGCCTCAAAAGACTATTAGGGACCCGATTTTCAACCCTTGGCTCCTCCCACGTCCCAGTGGGATTTCCCGTGAGATATCATAGAAAAATAACACACTTATATTTTTGAGGTTTCAAGACTCCATTTTGTCCACTTATAACCCATAATTCTAGACCTTTACAGACGCTGGTTAAGTTTTGCTCCAATAGTGTGCATAGTGACTTAAGGGGACCCAAGAGGCCCCATGGTGGCTCGGGGAACCGTTCGGAGCAATCGAACTCCCTTTACACCCACAATTTCGACGTTTACGGATTCGCGAATGGGTGATCAAAACGAGGCCTCACATGACTCTTGCGAACCCGGTTTCCGGCCTTGGACTCCTCCCATATCTCTAACTAGTGCCCATAAGAAAATAACACTTGGTGATTAAAATTAACACAATTTCATTTTCTAAGTTCCAGGACCCCATTTTGCCCAACACACGATTTTAGGCCATGCGGGGTGCCAATTGAGTTTGGCTTCATCAAGGCACGTGGTGATTTAGGGGGATCTAATAGGTCCCCTCGTGACTTAGAGGGGGCGTTCTGAGCGGCCTAACTCACTTTACATCCACGATTACGTCATTTGGGTGTCGTGTACGGGTGACCAATTACGGCCTCTCAAGGTTATTGGGGACCCGATTTTAAGCTCTAAACTTCTCACACGTCTTTTTGGGGTTGCCCATAAAATATCATGGGAAAATGACATACGTCTATATTTCAGGTTCTGATACACATTTTTGGCTACTTATAGTCCATGCTTTTCGGCCTTCACGGGCGCCGTGTATTTAGCTGCACCGAGATGCGTGGGTGATTTAGGGGGGGATGAATAGGGCCCCTCGTGGCTCGGGGGGCTATTCCGAGTAGCCATACTACCTTTGCACCCACGATTTTGACATTCGTAGCCTCGCATATGAGTGAAAAGTAAGGAGCCTCAAAGGGCTCTTAGAAATCTGTTATAAACCTATGGCCTCCTGCACGTCCCTACAGGGGTGTCCGTGAGATATCTTTAAAAAAGTAACACACTTACAATTTTTAGGTTCCTAGACCCTATTTGGCCCACTTAGTCCACAATTTTGGACCCTCCCACGCGCCAGTAGGATTTGGCTCTAACGGGGTGCGTGGTGACTGTTGAAGCCCCAAGAGGCCCTCCGGTAGCTCGGTGGCCCGTTTCGAGCGGCTTAATTCCCTTTGTACCAACAATTTTGGTGTTTGGGGATTAGGATGGGAGACCAGTACGGGGTCTTAGAAAGCTATTAAAGACCCGGTTTCCAGCCCTGGGTTCCTCCCACGTCTCTATGGCGTTGCCCAAGAGATATCATGGAAAAATAACATACTTTTAATTTTGAGGTTCCAAAACCTCATTTTGCCCACTTATAGCCAACGGTTTTGGACTCTCACAGGTGCCGGTTGAGTTTTGCTCCACTGGTGTGCCTGGTGACTTAGGGGGAGTTAAGAGGCCTCTTGGTGGCTCAGGGGCCATTCTGATCAGCCTAACTCCGTTTACACCAACAATATTGGTGTTTAGGGCCTCATAGATGGATGACTAGTAATGAGCCTCATAAGTCAGAGGACTCTTAGAAACCTGATTTCCAACCCTAGGATTCAAAATGAAAATATGGTTTCAAAAATTATCCGTAGCTCTTGTCACTACCTTTGGCAAACGAAAATTCATATATTTGGTGGGTGCAGAAAACAAAAATCCACAACATATTTGGTAGTACTCAACAGTGTAGTGTAGGTATTGTCAGCACTCTTTTTTCACTTTCCCCCAAGCCTCTATACTCTAATACTCTCTCTATACAGTCCTTTCCCTTTCCCCTTCCCTTCTTAATTTTTTCCCCCTGACAAGCGGTGCAGTCCTGGTCTGCTCTTCTCTCACTCTCTCTCTCTCTCTCTCTGCTATGCTTTCACATGTCTTTCCTGCCACCACAGACTCTGTTTATAAAACTCCTCCTTTCAGACTCTACGCCCCTTCTGTTCACCTTTCGTCACGTCCCATTCTCTCTTGCCCAAGTCCCAACCCCCATTAAACTAACCTTGATCCTAAATCCCCTCTTCTCTCTCAACCCAGAAATCTCTCTATCTAACCTTTCTTGAGTTTTTTCTTTCCCTACTGGTTTCAATTTCAAACCCCTGTTTCCAGTTAGCTCAGCATTACCCCAAATAGAACAAAAAGAAACCTCAAGCAAGCTACAACTGAGATACTACTACTATCACTTTTTACTAGTACTAGAGATTATAGAAGGTGAAAAAGCTTACCTAAGATAGTCTGGCTCTCCCAACCATGGAAGCATTTAGCTTACTCAAGTACTGGAAAAGCACTGCTGGAGCTGGTGGTGGTGGAACTGGCGGCGCCGGTGGTGGTGCTTTTCCGCTTCCTGGCGGCGCCGCCACCGGCACTACGACAACCATTGTCACCGCCGTTGGTGACCATGCGGAGGACTCCGACTCTGACGCCGGCGCCGGCGACGATGACGGGCCCTTCTTTGACTTGGAGTTCGCCGTTCCTGCTGATGAAGAGGAAGAAGATGGTGAGGAGAAGAGAGAGAAATTGGAGAGAGTAAATGGAATTATTGACGAGGGAGAAGAAGAGGAAGAAAACGATGACGTAGGAGAAATTGGTGGAGAGAGAGAGGTGAAGTTTAGGCTGTCGTCTTCAACTTCGAGCTGCGACCGTTCTTTGGACCCGAACATGTCACTATCGCCTTCGGATGATTTGTTCTACAACGGCCGGATAGTCCGAATTGATGGATCCGAAGAGGAAATCGGGTCGAAATCCGGTCAGTTTCCGGTTCCGGTGTCGCTGCTCCGGTCAGCGACGAAGTTTCGTGTCTTCATGCTTGGATTAAAGCGGTCAAAGTCCGAGTCAACAACAACAACAACAACAAAATCGCAACCGCAAAAGGAAAATCAAAATCAAAATCAAAATCAGCCGCAAAATCAGCAACAGAGCAACAAAAACAACAAATTCTTCACAGTGAAATTCAAAGTTGAAGAAGTTCCGATAATCTCTCTCCTCACTCGAGCTTCTTCAAATTCAAAGCCAAACAACACCACCGCCACCATAGCCGAAGAGCAACAAGCTCTTTCAACTTCCGATTCATGCGACGAGAAGCGAAACAAGATGGAAACGATGCAAAAATACCTAAAATTAGTGAAACCGCTGTACGTTCGAGTCTCGAAGCGCCACCAAGCGACGCCGGCGGATACGGCGGCGGAACCGATGGATGCGCCACCGGCGGTGGTGGAAGTGGCGGCGGAGGGGAGGAGAGAGACGAAGGGGATGAAATTGAAGGGGATAATAGCGAAGAAACACTTAGGGAAGAGCAAATCAGCGGTGGTTCACTCGATGCCGCCCAATGTAGCGTCGAATAGGAGAGATGATTCGCTGTTGCAGCAACAGGATGGAATTCAGAGCGCTATCCTCCATTGCAAGCGGTCCTTCAACGCTTCCAGAGGTATTTTCTCTCTCCTCCATTTTTAGGGCTTATGAGTTTCATTTTCCTTTTATAGTAGCGAGTAGAATTTATAGTTAACTTATTATTTTAATTTTTTTTGGGTGGTGAAGAAATGGAGGAGGCGTCTTCGGTGTTATCGCGGTCGGCGAGTGACCCGTCGCACGAGAAGAAGACGACAGTAACAACAATGGCGTCGGAGTTGAGAAGAGAGCAGGAGAGAAACGACGTCGTTTGGAAAGAAGGGTAGGATTGTAAATTTAGCTAGTTTAGCAAATGGGGAGTTAAAAAAAAAAAAAGGTAAAAACTGTGAGGTGAGTAAAGTAAGGTGACTGTTGTAATGTTCTTCCCGTGTACAAAGACAAGGGAAAGTGAAAAAAAGGCTGGTAACTCTTTTGCGTGTATAAGTGGTAGAAAGATACAAATCTCCCGTATCTTTTGGCATCAAATGGTGAACTATCAATTTATCCTAGTGTTGTCTCTATCCAACAAAATAAGCTCTGTTTTGTTTTATGTATGTATAGGGTTTGCGATTTTGAGTAATGTTGTTGAGTTCATGTTTTGTTGAGATTTGACACTTTAAACATGTCGAAATTTTTATTAAACGATGTTAGATTCGAGTTATGCATAAGGCCATTGCACGAAAAAAATTCTACTCCTAAGGTTGCTTTCAAGTTCTCATAATGGCGCCAAGATTTTGGTAATTGAAGATTGTTCTGCTAAGGTTACTATTACCATATAGCATTGCTTGTGTTTGTTCTGCTAAGGTTACTTTCAAGTTCTCAAAGCACTTATACATGAGTTACTGAAGGAAAGAAAAACGAAGGTTTTGTTTTGGGTACCCACTTTAGTTGAAAATAAGGTTAAAGCCCATTTTGTGTGCTAATCATTTTCCCAAAAAAGCACTTGTAACCTTGGTTTGCCAACCAATCCACTTTGATTTTTTTTATCTAAACATAGATTTTGGGTTAAAACTAACTTCAAATTTTGTACACTACACGCATCTTATTCTCTTGTTACCGGGTATTAATTGTTTTGACTTTTAAGTTTGCAACCAAAAGAGGAAAAGACGGACCACATAATCAAAATATCATCAAGCAATAGAAGCAAAAATGACACATAATATGGCGTACTCAACCGTGGTGAGGAGATTGGCATTGTTCATCCACTTCCTATTACTCTGTTGAATCCAACTAAGCTAAATTGAAGTGATATGAACTGAATGGGATCAACTTGACGAGAATGTGTCAACTAAACTGAAAACTAAGCTTAATCTGAGTATCAATCTAATGCGTCATTTTCAATTGTACGTTGCTGATGTTACAAGTTAAAGTCATGTTCTTTTCAACTTATTTTGATAAGTTTCAGTTCAGTTCAGTCGAAATAAGTTCAGTTCAATTCAGTTCATTTCAGTAGCAATAAGTTCAGTTCAGTCACAATAAGTTCAGTTCAGTCGCAATAAGTTCAGTTCAGTTCAGTTCCTACAACTTACTTTTTATCTCACAGATTACTATTCATTCAGTTTAATAAGTTCAGTTCAGTTCAGTTCTAATATGTTCAGTTCAGTTTCAATTCAGTCAATTTCAGTTAAAAAGAACAAGCCCTAAGCCTCACAGGATGCTGTTGATGTGACATTATAATACTGCTAGTGCTAGTACTAATCTAATCCATCTTATTTCTTGAGAGTGTGTTTGATTAAACGTAGGAGATTCATTTTGTCTCCTTCACGCAGGGTTTTTGGGCTTTTGGGTTTCTGGCCCTACCAAAAGCGCTTCTCTTACCAAGGAAATATTACTTTGACTGCTCCACAATGTTGATTGTTGCCCCTAACCCTTGTTAGGTTTTGTCCTCTTTTCTCATACAGTCCTTAATCCATTTGTTTAATGTGCAGAATTATGTGATTTGTTTGGACTTGCTTTAGATTTTACAACTTTTGAAATCATTAATATGACGTTACCATATAAATTATAATTAAATAGATGTAACATAAGGGTGATGACCGGTAGACCGGTCGGATTATAAAACGGATGAAAATGCTTATATCCTTGGATCAAATGAGGCTAGAAAAATACAGATTTGGACAGAACTAGACCGCAAATCCTTGTTATCTCATTAGAATAATTGAAGTTTTCAATTCGGTATATGTTTTAATAGGAAGTTTTGACCTATAACCTTTGAAATTGGCTCATTTTGATACCTCCCAATGTCCTATTGTTATTCTGTTTATTAGAAAAATTTAATTGTATAAGGGGTCATAAAAGAATTGAATGCCACTCATTATGATTCCAAATTTACACCATGCCTCATTACATCAGAATTTCTTATATTAATTAAATATAAGCGGGATGGTAGTTGATAGAGCTTATGGAATTTCATAAGATTATCAAAAGAACCAAAATTCGACCTTATTTCAAAATATTAGGATTCCAAACTTGGACCATTTTGACGGGAAATCATAACTTATAATCTTTGTAATTGACCCATTTTTGGTCTTTTTTTTCGGGGTCTACAAAGAGGGACTTCCTCCTTCCTTGAGCGTGGCTAAAGGACACCTCCTAACACACGACCTCGGGTATTCCACGAATAAATTTGTGTAGGTGCTCCCAAGAGGCTTGACCCATTTTGGCCTTTTAAGGAGGTCGCTATTTTATTGTATCTTAGACCTTTTAGCGTAGAGTTATAATGGAACTCAACTCATTATTTATAACTTCAAAATTGACCTTCATGTGTCATTGATCAACATAGATTCGTGTGTAATCAAACAAATGTCGTATAGCGAGAAAGATACACTGGCTTTTGAGATACTTGGACCCAAAGGTTTGATCCTATAACATACCATTAGGTTTTATGCGTGATTTCAATTCAAATTCACTTTAGCCTTTGAAATTGATCCTTTTCGAGAGTTTCTCACTACTCACTTAATTTTCGTGTCTTGCAGCACTTGGTGACACAGGGGTTTATGATGGTTCTANCCCAAATTCACCATCATACCTAATTTACAACATAATTTTCATATTCAATCAATTGCACGATGACGAGGAAAACAAATAAATATTGGACATACTGAGAACTTCTTGGATGCCCTGGGTCAATAAATGAACCAAAAGTCGACCTTACGACGTAATATCAAATTTTAACTCAACTGTCATTTTTATTAAAAATCATGATTTATAGCCTTTGAAACTTACACATATCCATACTTTCACTGACCTGCTTATAGTCTTGTGCTTTATTAGGACTTTTGATATAATTGATAATATAACTATTTAGAAGAACATGATTAAGTTCTTTTAACTCCTGTCCAATGAAATTATAGACCCAAATTCAACATTCACAAGACATAACATAAACAGAAACAAATTGCATGGCCAAAAGGCCCAAAACAATACCGGCCCAACTACCAGCAAGTCCATTGGATTAAAGAGGAGAGGAAACATGGGGAAGAAACTACTGTAATCTTTATATCCCATATATATATGCACATTTCAATAGAGAAAAAAGATTGGGTTAATAGATAGATTTACAACTATAATCGTCTATTGGTGCAGATTTTGATCTGTAATCTAATAACGAGCTTAATTGAAATTCTATCTCAAATAAATAATACCATTATATTTAATAATTAAATCATTTTTGAGGCATAAGATAACTACGAAGCTAATAAAAAAAACTCAAAATCCTTATTAATTTATTTTTTGTGGGATTGGTTAAGAAAAGTTTTATTTTTCTCATTCATCAACATCAACCTAATCGATATTTTTGTTTAATATGGGATTTACGGAATTGTATTGGTTTGAGATGATGGTGATGAATTGATGGCGCCGATATAGAAGATAATGATCGATCATGGTGAAGCTTACATATTAGATTGAAAGGAGGGAGAGAAAAAAAAATATCCTCATTAAAAACAACACTTTTAGTCATTTCTCTTACTAATGATTCAAACGCCCCTAAGAAAATGAAGTGTTTGTATCAAATTTGACAATTATTTAGTGTATAATTCAATTGTGACAAAGAATGTAAATTAATCTAAATCTTTTCTTTATAATCAACGGTCTAGAATAATTTAGAATTTCCTAACGAATATACATTGAAATCATCTTTGATTTCCTTCCAAAGGCAGAGATAAACTGATACTGTATTCAATACCAAATCAATCACGCATGGCAAAAACAATGGCCTAAGCCCTCGATTCATTGATTCATATGTAAAGTGTCAATATCCTCAACGTAAAATCCTCTCTCTCAAAAAATATAATATTTCAGTGTATAAAACTCCTCACTTTCCAATAAACTTTACATAATCAAAGAAAAAGAAACCTAAAAAAAAATGGAGTAACTACTAAATCAACACTGTAATTTTTTGACTATTTGCTTCTTCAAATCAATCCCAATGGTACAATTCATTAGGGCAACTGCTGGTCTCTTAAGTATATTCTTCAAGAAATAAACATTACCTTTCAAAGTAGTATGACCCATCAATTCCAATTTCCCTGCTTCCAAATCCTTAGTAATCCTCGTACTATCCTCGCACGTTAAAATCACCCCATTGTAGGAAGAACTTACATCAATCTTAACCTTAACATCCTCTTTTCCTTGGGAAGAAACCCGACTCGTATTGAACTTCAACTTGGAAGTTCCAACCACAATCCTATCACTACCATACAACATACGTACCGAATTGTTGTTGTTTTGTTTATTGTCGAAAACCAAGTGACCATAGTTCCGGTTTGTGATCGAGATCGTTGCCAACAAGGAGGAGTTGAAGGAGGGGGAGTAATCGTATTCGAGGGATTTGATTGAGAGAGAGTTGATTGTGAGATTAGGGTCTCTGATCCGAATAACGATGATGGCGAAAACAAGAAGGGCTATGCAAAGAAGCACAAAAGTCATTAATAGGTACACAAAACAAAAGTCACAGTTGCTGCTATTTCTCCTTTTTGAGTGATTGTTGTTGTTGCTGTTTCCGTACGTGGGCATTATCATATCAATGTGGTGATCTTCTAGGTTTATTTCGTTTAGAGGGTTTTGACAGTTTGTCGTTGTAACCAGTGATTGTGATTTGAGAAGAGGACATTAGAAAATGGTTTTGGGTTTTTCTTTTTGGGGGTAGGTATGAAGAACATGAGTAGAGTGCTTTAAGGCTTTAAGGAGAGATTGAATTTGGAATTTATAGAGAGAAGAGAGGAATGCAACTGTGTTCATTAACAGGGTAAACAAGAGGTAAACAAGAGCCAACCTGTGTTTTACTTTGACTGAATAACCTAAAACCCTAAAAGATAAAGGGTCTTTTATTCTACTCCTAATTATTTTCCTCTCGTGCTTTTTTTTAATTTAATTTAATTAGCTTGACAGTATTATTTTGTGTTTTTTTTTTCCAGGAATGTGAAGCAGACCAGTAAAAAAAATCATAAATACTAGAATTTTCTTCTACATGGCACTGGCGGATCTAATATCAGCTTATTTCTAAATATACTCCAATGAAGCTTTTTTTGTCGCTCTTTGGTTCCGCTTCGATGTCAACACTTTCCCCATTTGGGATTGAAAGATTTTGTACAGATTAAAGAAACTGTTTTGGTAAATTTAGTTTATTTTAAACCTTGGTCTCCATTAGTGAATCATGGATCCAATACCCTTATCTTGTACGTCTCTGATAGTTCCTTGTTACACCCTCTAATGGCCAGATTGCCTTGCAAGTTGCAAGGGACAGTGATTTAGGAGTATATCAGGTTATTCCTTTCGTTCATCTTTCAGGCCCTCCGAAGTCATGCAAGTGTAAGTAACCCAACAACTCTCCTATCAGCATCAAGCGAGTATTGGGCAAACAAGAAATAAAAAAAGAAAAAGTAAAAGTGATATCAATTTTTAGATCGTCAATACCAATGATTATGATATTTTGTTGTAAGCAACCAACAATGAAACAAAATGAAGCAGACTATGAAAAAAGTGGCATAAATCAATATAAATTTCATTCAACTTTGAGTGGCCTCTGCTGCCCTTATCAGAACTGTCACTTATCTAAAGGTCCCAAATAAGTAGTCTCTGCCTTCCAAAATTGTCACTTGTCTAAACACCAAAATAAAAAAAAATAAAAATAAAATAAAAAGCATCTCTTTCTTCTACACAATTGATTTGATGCATGGCTATCAATGTATTTTGTCACCAAACTCTCTTTCTGGACCAATTTGTAACTAGCTGTGCCACACTTCTCTCTCAGCAGTCAGAACTTGCTCACATTATTATTCACAGGCAGCACCATCACTCTGCTTCCCTCCCAAGCCTATCTCACCAACCAGCTCTCCATATTTGCTGGTTGTGCTTGGTAAATTCTAATATTAATAAGATCTTTAAAAAAACAAAAAAAAAAAAAAAGGAAGAAAAGAAAAATAATACATCTTCCCCTATACTTTCGTTCCTAACCGTGACTGTACAATATTCTATCTCTCATTGTTTTTTTTTTTATTTATTTTAACTCCGCTGTCCCTTCTCTTGTTTTTCCTTCATATAATTAAAAATAAAAATATATGTAATGTGGTGAAGGGAGGAGTATAAAATGGTATTTCCCTTTGGGTTCAGAACAAGTGGAATGTAATCCCTTTGGAGACTTCTTAGAAGTGCTCCTTGTGGAATTCGTATTTCGTTGTGCCTCTTTGATTGTATTCATGGCATAGCACCTTTAGTTCTTTGGCCAAAATGGGTGCACCACAGTAGAAAACACCTGCTCCCAAGATTCAGTAAGATCAGAGATAAAGAGATGCATGACTTGCATACAGGAAGTAACATCATGCACTCACGGTCATTCTGGCAATTAGAGTGGAATAATTAAGACTATGTTCTTGAAAGCTTGAGCTTTTCCCCTTATTTTCCTTGCAATATACCCCTTCCACATCCTCCACCTTGCTATTTTCAGTTTCTAAGAAGCTGAAAACACCTCCAAGAGGCCAAGAAGCACAAGCTTCAAATTGGTGTTTTGGTCCCATTGGCGATGTTTTTAGCTTCTTAGAAGCTGAAAATGGGGAGGTGGAGGAGGTGGTGGGGTCAATTCTCGATTGTGAGGGGAAATAGGGGGAGCAACTAAAACTAGTAAGAAGCTAAGCCAAACATGATCATAGGTTTGATATGTATTATGTAAAGGTCTCATAGGTTCGACTCTTGACAATTTTGATGGTAAAAAAGATGCTCATATAAATTTAGAGCTCTTTAATCTATTATTCTTCCCTTTAAAAGATGCATGAATCCACCAACTTAACAAGCAAAAGCAGTAAATAATGAACTATTTGCTGACTTACCTATCCTGGCATTTGCATGTTTGGAGCCTATCTTAGACAGAACCTTTTTCCAATTTGGCTTCGCAAAATGGGTACGGACCTGCCACAGAAATCAACAGTAGGAAGCAATTATAACACAAGTCACAGTTGAGATGCTGTTATGCCATGTTAAGTCTCACTGTCGATGTACCATGTTAATATATTTCGACATACTCCTAATTGACTTGCATACGGTAAAACAGAGAATACTAGGTCAACATTTTCTTCTCAATATCAAAAGTAACAAGGAAATGAAAAGATGGATATGAATCTATACCTTGGTGCCGGAAACTATATCAACCCCGTTCTTGGCATGGTTGAGTGCTGCAACCATAGTGATAAGTGCTGACCGTGCATCTCCTTCCTCGTACACACTGGTCAAGTAGTTGTGCATCTCAATCACACCCTGTTTAACAAAATGGCAAGACCATCAGATCACTAGTGAAGGTCCAAAGAATTGGTAATCAGAAGAGTTTTTTTCAGTTTTGCAGTAGGCTTTACCCTCTGATCAAGTTCAGAAACTTCATTCATAACCCCTTTGAACCAATCAAATGATCCTTGCTCTCTTGTTACCCAGTAAAAGTAGGCATTTGTGGTTCTGAAGGGCTTCTTGTTCTTCGGGGAGTCCTTATTATTAAGGTCTGGTACGGGGTAAAGATCAGCAGCCTTTTCCTGATCAGAGACAATCAGATATTGTCAGGCTAGGCAATAAAATTGTTACCAACTATATTAAACTCGAGATTAGCAAACCATTCAGTCAAGCCATAATATACTTTTTAATAAACAAGAACCATGAGGAAATGTCAGGGCATTGAACTTCTGGAGGATTAAAGAAGTGGTTCAACATTAATAATAAGCTTGGATGTAGAAAAGTACTTACTTCCTCCTCCTCCTTTTTGACAATGTTGTTAAGCAGATCTTTCAGGATACTAATGAATGGTGTTGCTCCAATCCCAAGACCAACAAGGAGAAGAACATCATATTTACGATAATCTTGTGCTGGCGCACCATATGGCCCGTCTATCAGCAACTTTGGCAAACTGCAATGAAGAATTGGTATTATATTAAATATGATCTCATCACGACCATAACTTAAGAAAGCAAGTAGCAGAGTGAGTATTGTTCAATGACCTTTTCCTTGTTGTTTCATCGGCTCTAAGCAGCCCGCTCTTCCCAGGTATGGGAGTCTCACAAGCTTCTGCGAATACTCTCTGAAGTTCTTGTGTCCAGTCACCAAGCTTGCGGACGTGGATACTGAGGAAGTCGTCTCCAGGAGCAGAAGTAATTGAAAAAGGATGCCTGGAACAGAGTATTATCAGCTTATGATTAATTAGACACATGTTGATGTTCAAGAATATTTTCAAGTACATATGACAACAAATATCTTGGCCCTTGAATCTCAATACAGTTCCCAATTTTTCAGAAACATATCAATTCAGTATATTTTACGTTCCCAACAAGAAGACAACAATCTGAAAAAATGCACAACGAATGAATCAGTGAGAGACATCAGATGTGGTGTATAATTTGGTATTCCTACACTAGGAAATTCTGCATCTTGGTAGCAAACTAGTGACTCAGTGAACAACAGCAATTTTTGGTCGAGTAATTGTATTACAGGCAACAAAACATCATGAGATATCCTTCAGCTGTGATATCGTAACAGGAAAATTCAGATCATGGTAGCGAGCTGAGCGTTTTAAGAGATTAAAATGAATTAGTTCCTTGGTACAGAGAGAAGCATGCAATATGAGCAGAAAGTAAATGGAGTTTTACGAGATATTTATGATGATTTACCACTCAAACGGAGAAACAGCAGGGCACTGCACAAACATGTACTGACCACTCTTGTAACGAAACTGAGGCGGCTTTGACATTTGCAATGTGAGGACATTTCCAGGATAAATAGCCACCTGATTTCAAGAAATGGAAGACAACAATGTGAGGACTTTTCAGCATCCATTATGTTGAAGTCTGCAATATTGGTCAGTCATATACAAAAGTTAATAAAGCAACATAGCTTAAGATCAGTACTTAGGCTGGCTAACCTTCAAAAGACGGACAGTGTATAAGCCTGATCGAAAGAATCTTAAGGTCCTTTCCCCTGCATATAGCAACACAGGAACAGCAACATACATCCATGTCTGCGATCAGGGATGCCAAATGTTATTAACAGATTAACAGCTGGGAATCAAATTGATATGATTTATTTGCATAAAAATGATCATGAAAGATTACCGTCTTCTTGTGCCATTTGTGGACGAGATAAAGTTTTATCCCATGGATGATAAGAGAAATGTAGACAATGATGAAAAGATGGTGTGAATACCAGAAGGCATTGAACCCTGTGAGTCTATCGAAAGGCTTAGGGAGCTTAACAAGGCCACGTCTAAAATTTCGAGTAGCCAGAGTAAAAGCAATTGCCATCAAAACAACCATTATGATCCCTGTTACACCCTCCCATCCTCGTACTAGATCTCCATATGTGGGTTTTATTGTGCCGAAGTCTCTCAAGTAGAGATTATAATCTTCTGGTGATGACCTTTCCAGCCTCACAAAATCACATGCAAGATGGTTCCCAACATGGAGGATGATTCCAAGCACAATGGCTGCGGCTATTGTCTGCATAATCCAATATTAAAATTCAGAAAAGTAAAAGGGCAATGAAAGCAACTGAAACTTGAACTACAAGACTCGTCATGTGAACTAATACCCTTGATTGCTTATTCGCTCTAGAATGAAGTTAATGCAGCTTCATTAAGACAGCTGCACAGGGAATTCTGAGAAAGGGAATTTTTCTGCCTAAGAATGAGCATTAACCAGTTTTAAAATCAATGCTCAAATTGAGGGATTGCTGAAGACTTTAAAAATGATAAGAACACAGCAGGAGCGTCACTTACCAGAGCACATAGTTATGTGCGTTTACTTAGATGTAATAATGAATACAATGCAATGAGCATTATATAACTATACACATGCTCATGGCATTTACTTTCTAGTCATGCAATAATGTCATATATTGGTTCGACTTGAACAATTGTGATTACAATATTTCATTTAATCAATTACACAATTTCGTAATAACTTACCCTTTTTTCTTGTCCACCATTACTTTCGCTTAACAAAATTATGTTCCATGTAATCACATTTTCTACAGAGTAAACAAGCAATCGTTGTATTCACCAGAAGCAAAAGAAAGGTACATATAAACAAACAAGAAACCAGAGTATACTTTTAGCTTTTCAGCCACTTTGTTTAAAGACAGTCTTCTATGAATAGATTCAAGTGTGTATTCTGTAGCCAACATAGTTTTCTGCTTTTAATCCACTGTTGTCTTTTTTTTTTCTTTTTTTGGTATATTTTTCTTCCAAAGACAAGTAAGCAAAAGAAGAGCCAAAGGCAAACTAAAAATTTAAGATGTCATCTATTAGCAATGACAAGAACAGCAGCTTTGTTCAGTATGTAACACCAAATTATTTTATTTGAGTTAAAACGACAATTGATGCAATGATAAGAATAGACCCTAGTCAACAAGGAAGTAAAGATTTGTAGTCTTTTGCACAGGGATAGTGCAAGGTTTCTTCCCATCAATGTGATCAATAGTAAATTGTCAAAGTTCATATGCATCCAAGATCAAAGCTTCATAAATTAACCAAGCACCAAAGTGTTAAAAAAGGATTAATAAGAAATGATGCAGAGAAGAGGGGTATATTATATGAACTGCTTCACTGTGATTTCTTTAAAAAAAAAAAAAATTATCACTATTCGAATTCAACATTTTTTGCATTCTGTCATTTCAAATTTTTGCTATTAATCCATCTCATCTTTATAATAGTCTGTTTAAGCAATAAAGCTTGTAGCCTGAAACAACTAGACAGGAGAATTTGGAGTATTATTTTATTTGAACCGTCCAAGTTGACATAACTTATTTAATTTGAAGGACGGGATCAACCATTGACGCTGACTTTTTTTTTAACACCAGAAAGCATTCTAAATGGGGCCCATCACAAAAGAGATACAGTGTAACAGAAGCATTACAAAAAGAAAGTGTGGTTGGTATACCTTATGGAAGTTGATATTGTCGTCAAAAGGCACGACGTAAGCAACTCTGGTAGACCTCAGCCAAGTTATGGTGTTCCTACATACTGGAAACAGAATCAAAGCCATGTTTAACTTCAATGTCTCCGCAGCACCCTTAGCCGTTGTAAGGCAATAGCCCATAACTTGAAAGGCACTCTTGTTCTTGTACTGAATGAATTTCCATATAAATAGCCCAATCATCATCAAAATCCAAATACTTAAAACCCATATTCTCCTCCAATTATCTTGCAGAAAATATACAAAATTTGATCTCATCCTTTGAATGGGCGTCCTGTATCTTAATCCATGTAAATTTTGGCTCAGGGCTTGGCTGGTGTAGCTCAGTGCTTGACTGTAGCTCAAGTACGTGTCTTTTTGTAACAAAAGTGTCTCCAATTGCCATAACTGCATGATCATCATTGAGCATGCATCATTATTATAATCCACCACCATAGGAGAAGAGAGATATATATCAAGAATTTAGTCATTAGCAGTATATCAAATATCAATCAATGAAGGGAAAGAAATGAGATCTTTTGCATTAATTTTCCATAGCTGGCTAGGCATGCGCACCTTCTAGTGCGGTGCAACAGAAGTCAATTACTGCCACTGAGAGTCTACTTCACATGGGTTATGGGGTATTATGACCTTTTAAGTGTCTGGATCTAAAACGTGGCAGACATATACTATATACGTTTGTATTTGCATCATCATGTATTGCAAGAAAATAAGGTGGCCAAAATTAAAATCACATTGGGTTTTTTTTTTTTTTTTTTTTTGGTCATTTTGGAGATCTTGGGAGGAGAAAAGAAAAAGGAAAATAAAAAGGGGGGACAGGGTGCCATATTTTGTGAGGTCACAGTAGACCGGTGCACCTAGTGCATGGATAAATTTCTCTGCTCTACACTAAGGATCCTTCCTCTTAGCTCAAAAGGCTTCTAATTAGCTAATAAAGTCAGGGAAAACAAATGTTCTCTCTAATGTGGTACAAGTAACCACCATTTGTCTTTGATACCTTATGTATAGGTTACCAGTCTACTAACAGAATTACATGATCAATTCTTCTAAAGAAAAAATAACCCTCCAAGTCATACATCAAAAAGATCGACAATTATGAAGATTGTAATTGGTTTATAAGTAATACAATTTTTTCATTTAAGTTATAAGCCCTTCCAATATTTGGTCTTAAGTAGGCTACTCTAGATGATTTTGAGAATATATATATATATATATATATATATATATATATATATATATATATATATATCATCCTAAAGTCTACAAATTATGAATGTCAACTCGTTTAAAGATATTTTTTAAATCCGCCACGCACTAAGTCTTAGTTGTAGACAACAGTACTACAACTGTATATATATATATAACCCCCAACCTTAGTTATATGAAATCTTTAATATGTGAGCTACTTGATTTATCACATTGATAGAATCAGAAGCTGGAAAAGCTAATATAGCTTAGAAAAAGGAGGTAAAGCAAGGAAGAAAAGCAGCAGTGTCGTCTGTCAAGTAGATAGAGTACTATTCTTCTATTTTTCTTTATTGCCAACTTTGAGAAAATTTAACCCAACTACCATGTGGAAAAACAGAGTTGAGATTCACGCACAGCATAAGAAACTCAAAATGTAAATGCAGGTGCATTAGTGCATTGTATTGTATGACTTGGGTTTTGTGTTTTTCCCCGTGAATGGTTCAACAACACCACGCCTGTACTGGGCTGGTAGATGCGCAATTTGGGTCAATGTCCCATTTATTAGTCAAACAATGTCTTTGCAAGAAGTCGCCCAAGTCATAAAATAAGTTTTCAAACACCTTTGTTTTCACCTCTCTTTCCCCACTTGGTGAGATAATGAATTATAAAGAGGGCAAACACCATAGAGATACAATGGAAGAAAACTAGATCATTTTATTCAGAAATGACATACCTCAATGTATCCAAGCCTTTCTGGATCCAGTTCTTCCATGATTAAAGCTGCATATTCCTTTGCTTGCTCTTTTAACCTTGACAACTTGTTAGCAGAAGCACTCAACCTAATGATCTGCACCATTTGTAAATATATATAAACTTCCAAGTAGAAGATGTAACAATACTTTAGCACAAAGATACATGACATTGTATTAGTTACAATACCAAGAAACTCTTTGTTACTTGGTCTATCCATTTAATCTTAAGTACCCGTTTTTGATCTCCGACTTTCTTAAATTAGATACGAGTACTTGACACCTTAATTTAGGCCCAAACTCAAGAACATTTTAGAAAATGTCAAGTACAACACCAAGAACTGTATTATTTCTCTATCACTTTTAATGGAGTCCGAGTAACATAAGTGAAAGTCCCTAGCTGATAGTAATAATTAATTAATAAAATTCATATTGATTGTTTCAGCCGCAAGGTAGGATTTCTTTTTGTCATCAATTATGGCATTGACAAATATGATCACATTAGTAAATTATGGTAGTACTTGAGGCCATGTCTACCAAAAGAAATACTATAGTATTATGGATGGTAATCAAAGTTTTAGGTAATCTTTCTGCAGTTGGTCAAAGTCGCCCCTCCCTTCACGAGAGAGTCTGAACTCTGAAAGCCCTAAACCCCCAACCAAACAAACATATTGGTAAACGCCAAAACTAAAAAAGGAGAACATAAGAGTCTATTACACTACAAATGACGTGCTTCAACTTCGATATGGATAGCATATTCTATCTTTTGGACAACTCGTCACCTGATTTACCAACTCCAACTCTTTCAAAGAGGCAACCGTCCACACAATAAATTAGAAGCAAAGTTAGTCAATTTATGCGTCATGCATGAAACCATAGGAGAGAAGTTCTCAACTTTAACTTATGCTCCCTCCAAGAGACTTATCTCATCATCTGTTTCGCATCGTCTCTTCTTTAGCAGTAAATTATACTGCTAATAGGGACATAAATTTTACGAAAACCGTTCTAAAACTGGCTTATTATAAGATTACAATCGAAGAATTGTATCTTCTAAGGGTATATTCAATTTACGTATGTTAAAGTTAATTGCTAGAAGAAGTGGTATTGAGCTTGTTGACAACTAAGTGAGTTAACTCTGTCATAACGTTCCAAGTTATGCAGCAGCCTAGCTTGCCTAATTGGTTTTTAATCAAATAAATGTGCAATAGAGAATCTTCCAATGATCATGAGATGGTAGATGGTAAATGAGACGCTGGAGAACATGGGAAACGTAAGACACGAGGAAAGCTCCTAGTATAAAAGATAATATTATCATTGTTCAACAAAATCTCTAAACTACAAGTATATTTTATTTATTTTATAGGGAGTATTTAAAATGGAGTTGTTGGTTTCTATCTGTAGAAATTCCGAACCCATTCATTCCTAGCCACCAAAACGGCCTAACCCGGGGATTATTTTAACCGGGAAAAGACACCCTGTGCCTACCCTGATATGTCAATAGCTACTCTTTTTCTCTCTCCAAAGCTCTCTCTATCACAAAGACATTATCAAGAAGCATATGGAGTACTACAAAATAACAAAGCAGGCACGAATTGGTCAGCGCGAAGCTATAATTTTAGGTCGCCAGAACATGACAGAGTGTTGTCTAACTTTCATGCATGCTAGTGCCCCGTACCCAATTAAAAGACAAAACCTCCCCCATTATAAATACTTTTGAGAAGATAAAATCCAAATTAAAAGATTTATGGTACTGAATTAAATACTTATAATAGGAGTAATTGTTGATTATTTATATTAATTTAATTTGTAGATAAATACTTCTTCCTCAATTTATTAAAAGGGTAGAGTGCAAAAACAATACTACTGTATATACGTGCATAAATTTGCAGACAAACAAGTTAGTATCAATTTGCAGATAAACAAGCTTTACCTCTTTAACTTCTTCCTCGGTCAGGCGACCATCGTCATTTTTGTCCACCCTTCAAAACAAAAGTAATGGTGCAAATTATTAAACCAACAAAGCAGTTCCACTAACACCTTTATTAGAAAAACGAAAAAAAAAATTGAAAAAGGGATTTTGCTCTTAAAATTTGGGTTTTGCCAAATAAGGTGGGTTTTTCCTAATAAGGGTGTTTCATTTCATCTTAGGCCACTCATTTGTTCTACTATTCAATCGAGTTCAGTTTAGTTGAGATATTTCAAAGCGAATTGAACCCACCCCAAATTGACCATTTTAACATGCATACACACTTTATACGGAAAAAAAAAAAAAAAGGGAAAGTTCAAATATTTATCCAAAATTCTGAAGATACTCTATATCGCACCAAAAAAAACATATTCAAATGTACTTGAATTTTTTTAACTATTATGTAATGTATGTACTTACTATTATAAATTACTGAAAAAGCTGCTAAATCCAATACTTCGATTATAAGTCTTCCCTTTATGCAAGTAAAATATTACTCAGCTACTTGAACAGTCGAACACATATTTGTGATTTCTCACGATAAAATTTCTAAAATCCAATATTAAACACAGATGTGTCATTACAGATTTCTAATTATCATAGTGAGCAATCATTGGCATGATTTAGAAATTATTAAGCATTGTTGTTACTTAGTTAATCAATCAATCAACTCTTGGTGACAAACTTAAAACTAATTTTTTAATTTTATTTTAAAGAAAACAAGAACAAAAGTTTAAAAAAGAGCTATCAATGATTACGTACATGTCGAAGAAGATCTGGAGCCGAGAATCGAAGCTTTGATCGGTGATCTGAGACCAGTACTCGTACAATTCATCTTTGCTGATCTTCTCCACCTTCAATCTTCTCCTTCTGCTCAACGCGTCGAACATTTCTAATGCAAATTCCTTCGAATCCTTCATCCCTAATTTACCAAATTACAAAATCAATCAAACAATTTGCGAACCAAAATTTGAATCAATCAACTAACTGACAAATTGAATCAAAATTATGTGACGAAATTTGATGAACTGACCAATGCATTGTGCGAAATCAGACCGATATAGAAATCCGTCCTTAGCAAGCTTCTCGTAATTGCTCTCAACTTCATTCCAAGTCGCACTTCCTTTGTTAGTGCTGATAAACCTCAGCCCTTTGAGAGCCTTATGAGCACCAGACCTAGTCCTATTCAGCTGCGCGAGCTGTCTCCGGCGAGCTCGAGCCGCAACCGCCGAGTCAACTCCGGCGTCAAAACCACCGCCCATCGACGGCGACTTACCGAAAAACTTCGCAGCCTGCCGATTATTCCACGAGAATCGCTTCGTCAGCTGCTGAGAGAACGACTGCTTCGCTTTGCTGATCTCCGCTTTCAAGTCCTGCGAGAACTGCATCAACCTACTCGACGATGTCCTCCTCATCATATTCACCCCCATCGGCGACCTCGAAGTCGACGCCGGAGTTTCGCCGCCGGCGCCGGGGGGATGGTGTAGATTTCCGCCGTAAGCAGAAGAAGTTGAGGAGAAATCCGATTCAATGTGAAGCGTAGTGGTGGCGCCGCCACCAGCTCCACCGCCGGCGGTGGCGCCGTTGCCAGCAGGTTCAACGCTGCGGAGAATGATGGTTTCATCGTCTTCGATGTCGAGAGTGACTTCTACGAACTCCTCGACTGATGGCGGATTGGAGTAAGAAGACGTCGTAATATCGCTTCTCGGAGAAGATCCGGTGCTCATCGGCGCCGTCGATGATGAACGGACATTGTCGGAGCCCCACCGGCGTAATTCGTGCCTGCCATATCCTCTCATTTGGAGAGGAGAGAGAAAAAGTCAAGAGGTAGAATTGATTGATTATCCTCTCCTCGTTATTGATAGCTTAGGAGGTTATTGGATTTTGAGGTTGGAATTTACAGGAATTGTTTATGCACATCCATTATCAGCTGCTGCCTGCTACTTGGTCCTCTTCTATGGTAGTAAAGGAGGAGAGAGAGAATAAAAGAGGGGAAATGGGAGAGATGGGAATTTTTTAAAAAGGAGGATTTGGTGGTGAAACGCGTCGTTTCAGTTGGGATAATACTCAAAACGCGGCGCTGCTAAAGGATATGGAGAGAGAGAGATGGAGATTGGAGAGTTTCTAGAAGAAATGGAAGGATAAAATATGAGGAAATATGAATGAAGTGAAGAGAAGAAAACCTTACTCAAAAGAGGAGGAATTAATGAGAGATTCTCAAAAATGGTGGTCACAATAATCTTACACAGTGACACTCTGTTGTTTATCTTGTATTGAACCTTTTCTTTTCTTTCTTGGCTGTGTGCTGCTGGGTGAGTTGAGTGGGTCTGTGGGGGGAGGGAGAATGGGTGGGGCGTGGATGAATTGAATTGATGGTGGTAACGCGGTGGGATGGAGTAGCGATGGCGACAAAAATACAATGGGGATTTCAAGAGATTTATATGGAAATATGGAAGTGAATGACATGACATGACTTTATATGACTTTCTTCACCCTCACTTCCAAAACTATTATTGCGTATTCGAGTTCACATTTTGACCTTTATAATTCTTCTTATAGTTTATGTTATCAATTTTTTTAGTATTAAGTAGTGGTGAAAATTGATAAAGTTTGACTCTCAAAAATAGAGAATGACCTAACAAAACAGATGGGATAATGTTTGATTTGCTTCAACTATAGGTGTACTCATTTCACCTTACCTAATCTGCATTCAGTTCAATTCAGTGCAGTGTCCATTCAGTTCACTTCAAGTCGTTTTCAGTTGAAATGAACACAAATTTGATTTCAGGGATGATATGTAATATGTGAGTGAAAAAGAAAGTGCAAAACAGAACTTAATTAAAATAAAATTGAATACTGGAAAATAAAATATAACTGGACCTAACTCTAAACATAAATGACAAGTGATTAGGTGTCCTAAATAAGTTTTAATTTTTTATTACAAAATAAAATTCATAATAATTTTTTTTTAAAAAAAAAATCTACTACTAATAGTATTACTCATTTAGAAAGGGGTACATTTTTTACTTATCTTCTATTTGTACTCATTGTGGATAGGATGCACCTTTGAATTTCCCACGAGTACACCTAACTTAAAGCTCTAGCCATATAAAACTAAATATTGAATTTAATTGAACTCGTTGAACTAAACTTGATGGATATATTTGAGATAGAAATTCTGTTCCATAATTTAATTAAACTAAGGTCATGTTCGGGGTGGTTGTCAATTGCCAATTTTTGATTTTGAAAAATTTTCAACTCTTTATATCAATTTAATTTAAAGGTGAATTTTTGTGTGCTTACTGTTCTCTGCTTACTTTAACTGGCAATAGAAAAATGAAAAAAAAAAAAAAAGTGATTTCCAAAAACTGGTTTTGATTTTTCAAAAAAAAAAAAAATTGAAAACTGGTAATTGGTAACCATCCCAAACAGGACCTAAGTATGATAATATGATCAAATGTATTGGCCCAATACCTTGATTAATATATAGTACAATTGTTGTATATTGTGTTGAAAATTATTTTGGAGGGTTTGAATTGAGGATGGGTGGTGGGGAAATTAGAAATGAAAGAGATTTGCGGGTCAACGGTCTATTGACATTATAGGGTGAGTAGCATAAAGTGGAATGGTGAGCTAGCATTTGCAATAACAGAAAAGGAAAGCCAAAATCATTTGCGTTCCCACCACCGCCAAGTTAAAAAGCGTGGACGTTAAAACTTAAAAGCCAAAATCTTCTGCTTTCATTTTTGTTCCATTGTTTCCATTTCTTTCCCGTGTCTTTTGGGTTAAGTGACTTGAGTTGACAAGATTTCCAGTTTTGTTAGTGAACATAATACTAGTCTACCACTACTTATTTGCCCAAGTCTCTCGATTTGATATGAATGTGATTGCAAGGGTCCCTAACTTCTTTCGCGCACAAGTTTACAAAAGATCTTGGTGATGTTCGCTTTGTTTTTTTCTTCTTTTTTTGGGATTTTTAATGTGTTTTATCAAGTTTATCATCGACTCGTATTAAAATGTTGCTAATTGAGTTGCATACGGCTATTTGAACATGTAGAATATACTCATAAAACATGAGGATGACTGAGCATTTAAACTTGTGCAAATGTTTGCTTGGTGAGTTTGTAGGATTGTATGAGTTGGTAATTGGTAAGATGGCATCTTCTTACAGGATTTCAAGAATCTAAACTCGAGCTTATTATAACATAATCAACAATCACTTATTCACTCTTCTTGTGATTTATCTACTCGATTCGGTTATATTTAGGCTACTGCTCATCTCGTTGTTCGCATTCCACGTTTAGGTCAATTTAGTTTAGTTTTACATTACTCTTTTTCTCACATTTTACTATTAATTCAGATCTCATTTTATTTAGTCCAATAATCAGTAAGAATCAACTCAAAATCCAATAAAAGATGCTCAAAAAAAAGTCAAGCAAAACCAGTAAGGTCTTGGCATATATAACGGTTGATACATCAATTCTTATACTAACCTTCACCTCTCCCTTGAACCTAAAATAAAATACTCCAAATCAAAGCAAACACTGAAGTCAAACATGAGATTTAGGAAAATGGGAATAACTTGGGAGTTGCGAACGTAAGCATACATATATATAGGAGAACAACTTAGCTTAGCTTCTTGCTCAAGATAGTCTCCCAACGAACTAACTCCACTATATCTTCAATCTTCATATATACCAGAAAATAAATGTCTACACCTTATATTTTGACGAGAATTAATCATCTCACACCAACTATATACATTAAATAAATTAAATTAATTTACTCCACATAATAACTCGAACAAGTCTTACATCTGCGCATAGGTGGCTAACTTTCGGCCACAAAGAAACTTCTTCGTTAATTCCATCCCTCATATTTATGTGTTCATTAACAGTTTTTATAAGCTAAAGTTTACAAATTACGCGTATATATGTACACTATATGGCTATAATACTATATATAAAAAAAAAAAAAAAATGTATCCGTTGGTCAAAATACGAATACAAAGGAGTGTACGGATACAAAAAAATTCATGTTCTCTGTCTATATAGCTTTTGAATGTGTACCAACTCAATTCTTATGAAAATTTCTGGTACGCAAAGCTTGCTTCTTAGCTTGTCTTTTGAAAGCTCCAATTGCTTTGAATCCTGAAGGAAATACTTATTTGTTATCCCCTCTTGCAATATATGTAGTATTGATATGATTTATAGTATTAATTGGGGAAAAAGTCATGGCTCACTATCTCCTTTTCCATTATTATCTACGGGTCGAAGTCGAATTGATGTAGTCTATTCGAATTAAAAGCAAAGTATTATATGAACTTGGTTTATAGATCAAATAAAAATCACCTAACAGGTAAAGTTTTCACCTGAAAATAATCACCTCTACTTAAAATGAGAGTTACCTATCTAATGAGTAAGAAGCACCATTAAGAAGCCGCTGGTTCGCAAGACCTGAACTTATGTAAAAACTAAACTTTAATGGAAAACAAAAACAAAGAAAAAACTTGTAAATTAAAGCTTAAAAAATAGGGCCACAAGAACAACCTACAAGTAATGTCATTTTAAGTAGGTCAGACCCAAATTATTGCAAATTCGAGATCACATCATTTCAAGGAATTTTTTGAACAATGAAAAAATTGAATATATTTCAAGGATCAGATCTAGATGATTGTTACTCCCTCCGTCCCAGAATTAGCTTTCAAAAACTAGGAGTGAACAAGATTTTAGGTGAGTGCTTTTAGACAAATTTACCCCTTGTAGTAATAGAAGGAATAAAAATAAAAGGGGAATTTT
>BSSO01000336.1:0-36516 GCA_030267885.1 Mesembryanthemum crystallinum
CCCCCCCCCCCCCCCCCCCCCCCCCCCCCCCCCCCCCCCCCCCCCTCAACATGAAGATACCAGCTCCACTGAGTTACAAAAGGGTTACAAACTGTATGTTTGAGGTACCTCTGACATCAACCTCATACACTTTCATTAGCGAATGCTTGATCATGCGGTGGTTCCACTGAATATTGTCCTTGATTGTAGGGATTTATCTATGGGACGAGGTGGAAATTCCAGCATGAATCAAGATCGGGCAACAAGACAGCGGACTTCTTAGCAAAATTAGCTCCGTCATCTAACTTTAGTGGCCTTGTAATTCTGAATACCCCACCCCCTGACTATTTTGTTATTATGCATAATGATTGCAACTTGGCCCAGAATGCCATGAACAATGATGTAGTAGCATTAGTTACAAACGATTTGATTTAAGTTAATTGCAGTACTTATTCCTACCAAAAAAAAAAAAAAAAAAAGTTTAGTTACATCACTAAGCAAAGACCAAGACTCTTACCACATTTTCTTGCCAAAAGATCTGCTACTAGAATGAACTCTAACTCGACTACCTGTCTACCTCTATTAGCACTCCTAATTAGAAGTACGGTTGTAAACAATTCGAGGGGAATCAAATATCCGTGTGTTCATACTCGCCTTGTTTGTTAAACGAGTATTAAATTGATACTCGTAGTTGGCTCGTTTATTGTCGAACAAGTTTTGACTATGTATGTTTGTTAGTTACTAAGGCCCTGTTTGGGGTGGTTGCCATTTGTCAGTTTTCAATTTTTTTTTGAAAACTCAAAGCTAGTTTTTGTAAACCACTTTTTTTGGTTTTGAGTTTTCTGTTGCCAGTTTTAAAAATGAAGCAAAGAACTGTAAGTACAAAAAAAAAATTACCATTAAATCAAATTTCTATAAAGAGTTGAAAATTTTTGAAAACCAAAAATGGTAACTGGCAACCACCCAGAACAGGGCCTTAGTTACTCATGAGTACACCGGATTTTTTGGAGCATATAGGTAAATAAGCGAGTATTGGGGAGCTCGTACTCGCCACGTTTATTGAACGGCTATCAATCCAGTGCTCGTGCTTGACTTGTTTATCAACAAACAAGTTTTTGACCAAGTATGTTCGCGAGCTACTCATCAATATATTGACTTGTTTACAACCCTACTTCTAATTAGGAGTGCTAATAGAGAAACAAAGAAAACAAAAGAAGAAGAAGATGGAGTAATCCATTTGCCATGCTATAGTGGGCTGAGTTTCTCGTAGTCTTGGCCCAACACCACCCGACATCACATGGTAGTAAATTAGTACTAGCCCTGGCCCAATAACAATCAGTTTCTCTCTCTCCTTCACCGCACCCAAAAAAACACACAAAATCAAACCCAAATCAACGCCATATCCCCAACCAGCCACCACAACCACCCTCCGCCACCATGACAACCACCTTCCTCCGCCGCTCTCTCACCTCACCCCTCAAGCCCCGTCTCTCTCTCCGCCTCTTCTCCGCCACTCCCCCACCCCTCTCAAACCCTACTAACCCACCACCACCACCACCACCACTACCACTACCACCACCAGCACCACCTCAACCCCACTTTCCTCAAACCCGAACCCCACTAGAGAAACAATTCGAATCATGGGTCCAACACCTCAAATCGGGCTTCACCCCTTCCGACCTCACCCAAGCTCTCCGCTCCCAATCCGACCCCGATTTGGCCTACGACATTTTCCGCTGGGCCGCCCTTCGCCGCGGCTACAAGCACCACCACTCCACTTATCTGGCGATGATCGAACTCGCGATATCCGGCAAGCGCCACCGCATTGCCGAGACCCTCCTTCAAGAGGTGCTGGCCGGCGCTTGCCCACCCGTTAGTCTCCCTCTCTATAACTCCCTTATTCGCTTCTGTTGTAGCCATAGGAGTCTTTTTACTAAGGCGTTTGATGTTTATAAGAAGATGATTAGTGATGAGGGTACGAAGCCGAATTTGGAGACTTATGCTCTGTTGTTTGATGTTCTGCTTAGGAGGTTTGATAAGCTTAATGTTTGTTTTGTTTATTTGAATGCTGTTAGATCGTTGAGTAAGCAGATGAAGGTTTTTGGGGTGATTCCGGATACTTTTGTGTTGAATTTGATTATTAAGGCGTATGGGAAGTGTTTATTGGTTGATGAGGCGATTCGGGTTTTTCATGACATGGGGTTGTATGGGTGTGAGCCCAATGAGTTCACCTATAGCTATTTGGCTAAGGCGTGTTGTGAGAAGGAGAGGGTGGGGCGGGGTTTCGGGTTTTACAAGGAAATGAGGGAGAAAGGGTTGGTGCCCACGAATAGTACGTTTTTGGTTTTGGTGTGTAGTTTGGCGTTGGAGAGGCGGTTTGAGGATGCAGTTGAGGTTTTGAGGGATATGTTGGAGAATTCGAAGGTGCCCGACTTGTTAACTTATAAGACTTTGTTGGAGGAGTTGTGTCGGAGTGGGAAGGCGGATGATGCTTTTGAGCTTCTTGAGGAGTTTAGGAAGAAGGATGTGTCGATGACTGAGCGGACTTATAAGACGCTGTTGGATGACTTACATTATGTGGATTGAGAGCAGGTGATGCCGCATAGTTCTTGTGTTCTTAGTGCTGCTCTTCTGATTCATTGCCATGTAGTATATGACTGGAGTATGTCCTGAGAGAACAGGCTTAGTTCGAGTTCAATTTTACTCTCTTATGCCAGACAAGGGCTTGAATGATTCTCTGTGAATCCTTGTCGAATGCCAGGGATTATTATATGGTTTGGAGATTCCCTCAGTTATGATAAGCTAAGGCTTGAAGTGAGGGTTAGGTGCTAAGATGAGATGGTCCTTGGAGTAAACCTGCAGGCTGCATTTGATAAAATGGAAAACTGTCAAGAAATTTTAGCTTCAAATACGCGTTGGGACAGAGGATGAGATGTTGGATATGCAAAAAGTTAGTGAGTCAGACTGTGTAATTGCTTCTGCCTGTGGAGTAATTTGAAGGAAGGAGTGGTATAATAATTCACAGACTTAGCTTCTGCAAGAATTATCAGGCCCTCCCTGATTCACACGAGATCTTCATTGCCAGCTTGTTCATTCCTCACCAGATAAGAATATCTGTCTAATTGCTTCAAGTTCTATACAATTTTTTTTTTTTTCTGTATATGCAAAATCTTAATGCTTTTGTTAAACATTGAGTTTTACAATGCAATTGTGCATCACATTGATTTGACATGTGATGTTTCTTTGAGCAATGTGTTGTATGTTTATTTTCTCTTGTTCCTTTCATGTTATGTTCTTAGCATCTCAAAGTGGTGGTTATTTTACGGAATAATACAAAGGTAGTGAACTCGTTGCACAAAACTGGAAATCTGAAATGGCGATGCAAGTTCTTGATTGGGTTTTCAGACTTCCTGTTGAGAAACATTTTCAGGCAGTTGTTCAAGTCTCAAGTACTGGTCTAGGTACATAGATTATTTGCTAAACTGAATTTCTTATATCCTACTATAAAATTCACATTAATTAGATACACATAAACTCAGGGATATATACGCCTCAAAACACAGAACATATCGGTTATCTCTTGCAATTTATGTTCATTTCTTTGTCTAGGTATACCATTGTAAAATTTGCTCAAAGAAATACATCTTGGAATTTCTGTCTCAAAATTCCTCACGTCCATGGCCATTTGCTGGAAGAAAATTTTCTCCCTGCTCTCATCACGCTTAATCACTCGCTCATCCACGAGCTTGAAGCTAATTCTGCATCTGTGTAATAGTAAATACATGTCATACCACTAAAGAAAGCTTGATCAACTATATAATCCTCCAATAATAAAATCTTTGACAGTAGTACGCCAAACTAGTTGAAATATACCAATCCACCTATAGCTGTTTACATTACACAAAGTAATGCTATAACATTTACATTAATAAGCCAAACTACTGCATTTCATGGTTGTATTCTCGATACCAAACAAGCTACCACATCTCCAAAACGCTGATATAGAGTTCATCACAGCAAAATTCAGTACCTTGTGAAAAAGGAATTTATCTAATTTATAGTTAGGACTATATTGCTAGTGTCAAAATAGAAATACGTCAATAACAAGAAAAATTATGGCAAACAACAAAATAATTATACTATGAAGGGCAAAAAAAAAAAAAAAAAAAAAAAAGCATGCCTCACCAAGTGATGTTCCAAGTTGCAACTTTCAAGCATCAATCTGTCTCCCTCATATAAAAGGCTAACTGTTTAATGGTTATCGACCTTGAATGGAACGAAAGCTATCGTCGATGCCAGGCGTTGTGATGGCAGCAGTAGTTCCTGAGTTGTAATTCTGACTGTAGTCGTCGCCCATAGTCGCGGTTTCACCAGCCTGCCATCTCTGCAGGGCCTGAGGGAGGCTCATATGCACGTCGATCCCAATCCCATCATCACCATGTTCATACTCTACAGGCCTCCACTGTTCCACAAGTGGCGACAAGACGTTGACAGCATGGCTCATGTCAGGGCGCTGCTGCGGCTCTCTGAGTGTGCAGTGCCCTGACAGCTCCGCCACTTTGCAAATGCTGTCGAAGATCTCTTCATCGTCGGTTTCCAGGTGTGGGTCCAGCGCCTTGCTGATGCTGTCCTTGGATATTAACACCCTTCGGAACCAGGTCACAAGTTGAGCTTCGTCATCAGGTAAGCTTTCATCCAGTGCTTTTCTTCCGGTGATCAGCTCCATTAGGACCACTCCAAATGCAAAAACATCCACCTTTCTGGTTACTCTTCCCGTTGCTGCGTCAAAGTTAAAGAGTAATTTAGCATTCTTTCCGGTTGATAAAAAAAAAATCATTATTTAGAGGTTTAATTTTTCGTTTTGCATGAAAGCTGATTTTTCAGCAGCATCTGACATCTATTTATGATTATTATCTGTTATTAGTAGTATTAAGCAAGAAATTTTGAAGATTGAATCATTTTCTTGAATATATGTGAAGATTATACTATATGACGTACCAGCATACTCGGGTGCAAGGTAGCCGAAGGTTCCTGCCAACCGCGTCTCAATAGAGTGTTTCCCCTGATCAGGTGCGTTTTTCACCAACCCAAAATCTGAAACCTTGGCTCTCATATCTTCTCCAAGCAGTATATTCGATGGTTTCAAATCCCTATGGATGAAGCTTTGTCGTGCCAAGCCATGAAGGTACTCAACACCTCGAGCAACATCCAAGGCGATCACAAGCCGTTGCTTCCAAGTAAGAGGAGAAAGCCCCATCTCCTCATACTCGAACAGATGTTGTCCCAACGTGCCTTGTGGCATATACTCGTACACCACAATCCTCTCGCTCCCATTCACACAGTAACCCAAAAGTGCCACTAAATTCCTATGCCTGACCTTAGAGAGAACCGCGATTTCTGCCTCAAACTCGGCCACCCCTTTGGTGCCTTGCACGTTGCTCTCCATCCTCTTCACGGCGATTGGGGTTCCATCGTTAAGCATCCCCTTATAAACCACCCCGAACCCTCCTTTGCCTAGAACATTCTTGTCGCTGAAGTTATTGGTCACCTCGCGAAGAATCTCTATCGCGATAACATTCCCATGATCGTAGAAACTATGGAAATTGTTAGTCATAGTACTTTGTTCGGTCGGACTTCCTTTTGGGCGCTCAATCGGGCTCATCTTCAAATCCTCGACCTTAGTCTTCCCCATCTTATTAGAGCTCTTTACAGGACCATATTTTTCTGCCCTCCTCTTCATAACAACCCGATATACAATGAACCCTATCGCGATTAGTAGTACAATGACACCAATGACAATGCCGGCTACCTCATATGAAGAAAGGCTTGAGGTCGACGATCCTCCCCTCTGACCACCCTCCTTGGGCCTCGGGGAGTTGTTGTTAGCCCCCGGGGGCGACTTTAAGGAGTTAGTGGTATCCACATTCGTCCCAATAAATGGGTTCCCATTTGTGTTCACCGTCACAGTCTTAGCAAAGCTAGGTACCTTCCCTGTTAAATTGTTGTTAGAGACGTCCAACTTTTGCAACATCTTGAGGGTGGTTAACGTTTCCGGTATTGTCCCCACGAGGTCGTTGTTGTTCAAAATGATGGTGGTGAGCGAGGTGAGGTTAGCAAAGGAAGAAGAAATAAAACCGGTCCAATTTTGCTTAGCAAAGTTGACCACAACAACATTACCACTCGAGTCGCATGTTATATGAGCCCAATTATTACAGGGATTGTTCCCTTGCCAAGACTCGGCCAACTCCCCAGGGTAGCCAAACGCCCCGGCGATATCAAGCAAGGCCGTGACTTGCGGGTCGCACGGCCCTGGGGTTGGGTTACAAAAGCTGTTAGTAGTCCCAAGAGTGACTTGAACACCCTTTTTGAAAGCCGGGACCGGGCCTTGAAGCATGTTGTTTTGCAAAGAGACATTCACCAACTTAGGGAGACCCATCAATGAAGGAGGGACAACACCGGTGAGGTGGTTATCCCTAAGTTGGAGGTCGAAAAGAAACGAACAGTTCGAGAGGTCGGGGATGGGGCCAACAAACTCATTATCCTGTACCCATACTTGGTTTAAGCTAACCATCTTACCAAGCACATCAAGGGTACCGGACAACCCTTCTTGTTGGTTATTGATCCAAAGGTTTTGGATATTCGACCCGGCAAACGAGCCCGGTAAAGGGCCAGTAAGGTTGTTGTAGGACAAACGTAAGACCTGAAGGCTAGGGAGCTTGTCAAAGATGTCGGGGATGGGGCCTGCCACGCTGGCATTGTCGGCGTGGAAGATCTTGAGCGAGGAGGAGTCGGAGAGGGTGGTGGGGAGGAACCACGTGGCGAGGGGATTGTCGCTGATGGTGAAGGATTGGAGGGAGGGGAGGCCGGAGAGGAAGGGCGGGGAGAGGGCGGTGAAGGCATTGGCGCCGAGGTAGACCTCTTGGAGGGAGGGCAAGTTGGCGAAGGCGGGGACGGGGCCTGAGAGGCGGTTGTTTTGGAGAGAGAGAGTTTGGAGGGAACCAAGTTGGAAGAGGTCGGAGGGAAGGGTGCCGGAGAGAGATTTGGAGGCGAGGCTGATGCTGGTGACATGGCCCATGGCATCACAGCTTACACCTTGCCATTTGCATGGGTTGTGGTCGGACCAGTTGGGTGGGCCTGGTGGGGAGAAGGACTTGGAGAGCTTGAACATGATGTCCGCGTCCGAGGAGGCGGCTGTGGGGGCGGCGATGGTGGTTGTGGTGGAGAGAGAGAGGAGGAGGAGGATGAGGATCATGGCGGTTGCGGTGGTGGTGGTGGTGGTGGTGGTGGTTGTGGGTGGTTGGTCATCCTCATCTTCCATGGCTCTCTCTCCTAGAGAGAGAGGGGGGAAGGAGGAGAGAGGAATAGGGGTGGAGAGAGAGAGAGAGAGAGAGGAAGTTGTGATCAAAGCTTAATTTGAGGGGGAGGGGGTGACAAATTTGGATGGAAAAGATCAGGAAATGGTGTGTTTGTTGTTAGAAGAAAATGATGTTGTTACATGAAACAAGGGAGTTGAGTTTGTGAATTATTATTACAGTAGCACAGCTCAAACCCGCATATGGGTGGTAGTAGTCTTTGAATTAATCCATTTGATCCAAATTCTTTGGGGTGTTTTTACAAATTTTACGGAGTGATATGATGAGTAAAATATTGAATTATGTATAGATCTGATAGATAGGAGTTAGGCAATTACATATGTTAATCTCCAATACCTTGGTAGTTTCATTGTCAAAATTGATATATTGTCAATACACGGATAGAAAATGGTTGTCCTTATATAGGGAGCATCTATATGCTATATTTATACTTCAAAGATGTATTTTCAATTGTAAGAAACAATCTCAATTACTATTTGGGCTAGGAATTTTAAATTATTTACTATTTGGGCTAGGAATTTTAAATTATTTGACCTTCCAAATAGTGCATATTTTTATTTATTTTTTTAACTTTTAACTTAAACATTCATTCAAGATATTGATTTGGCCTTTATCATTGTTCATAACTCTTTAAAATTTAGAATATATTTCATATTCATTCACATTTACTTTAGTAATAATAATTTAAAAGAGAAAAAAATAAAAATAATATGAAAACAACAAAATATAGTGCAATAATAAAATATGCATTCAAAACATGGATGCATATTCTTTTTTTTATACAATTTTCTTGTACATAAATATGCATTGCACATGTTCATATTAATACACTTGTATGACAATTATTTCATGATTTCATCATGAGATTTATTTGAAAATGTCCAAAGTGATATAAATTAAGTTCCTAATTCTATATAAAGACGTTTAAATTTTACTTTATTTGAAAGAAAATAAAAGCAAATTGACTTAAATAATTCACAATTATCTATCAACTACTACTAATATGGCTATTTTTTAGTTAACTTTATGCACAATTATATATGACTTCTGTGTTACCTATTTAGTGCAAAATATATATATTTTGTGATTTGTTCTCAATATTGATTTTTATTTTCAACTTGTCATTTTGACTTCTTGTTACCTAACTTCTCATCATTTTTTTAATAAAGTCCCGTTACAAATATGCATTAATAATATTACTTAATCAGACCTGTTTATGAATAAATTAAACCCGCTAGATTCATTTTAATTGGATATTGGTATTTGATATTTACAAACTAAAAGAGTATGCGTTCAAACTTAAGTACGTTAAATGAGCCTATAATTGGGTTTGGGTGGACCCTAACAAAGTACTATCAACCTTTTGACATCCCTATTACCGTATTATGTCTCAGTTTAAAGTACATTTGGCACTCTTTCTGATGACGTTAAAAATTAAAAATTTTGAAAAGCTGATCACAAGTTATAAGTAATTTTAATATAATAGTTGTAATTTTCGGCAAGTTTTTTTGTTAACTTTGGATGAACATCTATTTGGCAAATAAAGAAATCTTTATTAGATTTTGTTAACCTATTAGATTAACCTTTTTTTTTTTTTGGAATATAACAACACACGGGATATTTTATTATACTTTAAATCAACTAATTTTTTAAATGCTCGTCTACATGACGTGTCCTATACTGTCGAAAAATGCTTCTTTTATATATATATATATATATATTGTAACTATAATTATAATTTGTTATCACTCATTGTTATGGACCATTTTATTAAACATTGTCCTTTTTTGAGACTGTTTTTGTCCAATTATTATTTGAACTTGGGACGGTGATTTTTTTTCTTTTTTTTGGCTAGTGAGTAGTGATCCATAATTAGGCCCTATTCAGTTCGTCGTTCTTATAGTTCATTCAGTTCGGCTATTTTTTGTAACTTAGTACTATTCTTCTCACGTGTAATCATTCATTCATATTACAACTTTTCACAAGAAAAAAAAAAAAGAAAGAAAAAACAGCGGCAAAGAGAGAATGACAAAGAGGACAATTAAGTCAATAATTAGAATATAAATTTGAAACTTTGAAGATATATATTTATTTTACAATAATTCAATCTTACACTGAAATTATTTATGTTTGATACGGGCGGGGTTGTCAAGTAGATCAAATCGTGATAGAATATTTCATTCTACAATAAATTGGTCAAATCATGAAATTAGATTATCTCATTTTCAGCATCTATAAGGGTAATGTATATTATCGTTCATGTAGCATGTAAACAAGTACACATCATCTAACACTATTATAAGCTAGTTGGGCTTTATTACATATGTGAAACCATATAACTAAGACTCTTTTCATTTCTTCGTTCCAATCTTACAATCAAATTAATTAGCTCAGTTTTTACAATTTATTATTTCTCTCATATATCACTATTCATTTGGATTCATTTCAATTGTTTTATTAACAACATTTAATTGAAATGAACATAGCTTCAGTTGATATTAAAACTCATCAATGTTTTATCCATCCTCGCCCCATACAACATAAGTAGAGCTTATCAAAAGCGAGCTTGTGCAGTACACAAATAAGACTGAGGCCTTGTTTGGATACCAGATTTTGAGCCATCTTGTTACATTTTCAGCTTGTTTGATTATTTGACAATCTGAAAATATAATAAAGCTTGTTTGGTAACCAGCTTGTTAGATGACTTTTTAGACTCAAACAATCCAATTTGGAAAAGTAAAGGGGGAGGGGGGTAGCTTTTTGCGCTTGTTGAATTCCTCTTTTCAAAATGACCCTCTTACCCCAATGTTGGCAATAATTACACCGCAACCAATTTTACCCAAATTAGACCCATGTCTTTATTTGTCATTCTACATATTACCAGCTACTGATAACCAGCTAACTTTATCAAACATATTTTATAACTAGCCAATACCACCAGCTAATCAAACCAGCTTATACAACAAGCTTTCAACAACCAATTAATCGAACCAGCTACCAGCCACCAACTACCAGCTGATTGCCAAACAAGGCCTTATCATGTATTTAGGCTATGCCGACAAGCTATGTTGAGCAAGGCTATCAGGCCAGATCATTAAAAATTTACCAAAATACCTTATTCGTGTCGGTCTATTCTCTGGGCCGATAGATAGACTTAATGAACCGACTCGTCCGTGATCAGTTCGAAACAGAACACGAGCCCAACGTTTTCCCGATCCGGCCCGTAGATTGACGGGACCAAAGAAATCTCAACCAAAGAAAAGCAGTGCGAGTCGGAGAGAGAGAGAGAGAGTCAAGAAGAGCGGAGCTGGGAGAGAGAGAGAGAGAGAATGAACACTATGGTGAAAGCGATTCCGATACTGCTATTTCTGGTACTCGTCACTCTAGGTAATCTTTCTTCGTCCCCTGCTTTCAATTCGCAACTATTGTTCATTGTTTACGTTCACAAAATTCTTCGTTGTCTCGTTTCTTCTTTGATCTGTAAAAAATTGTGGATCTGTTCGTTAAGAATATGAAATTTAAACCCCATTAATATATTTCTTTTTTTTTTTTTTTAGCTTATGCGAAGAAGTCAAAGGATGTTACAGAATTGCAGATCGGTGTTAAGGTATTAATGTTTTGTTTGTTTATTTAGATTTTGCTCTCCACCTGATGTTTTGAATTTTACCTGAATGATTATCAGTAATTTCGCGATTAATCAATCTAGCTATTAGTTGATCGGTTGCTTCAATAATTGTGTCAGTAGATTAGTTAGTCAATTGGAGCTTTACATTGATGTTGGGAATATCTTTTTGTAATTTTCGAGTTGAAAGGTAGCTGAGTTTTCAACTTTTGCAATTTATTAGACGGATACCTGAGAAAAATTGAATATTCTCTGTACCTTGACTTTGTTTAATTCCCAGATATCAAAGATGGAATTTTTATCTTTTTATCTTTTTTTTTTTTTTTNTTTTAAAACTTTGTTTCTGCATTTAACATTTTGATGGTGTGGGATTTGTTTCGTTTTGTTTTGTTGATGTATTATCTCCGTGAACAATTGCTCATTTGAACAGAAATTGTCGCAAAATGCATGTCTTGATAATGGTGTGGTTATACGGGCCTTTCAGATTTAACGCTCTCTTCCCAGTCTCGACTCTTGAGCTATGCCTTCGTAAAAATTTCAACTTCAATGTAGCTATGTGACTTAATAAGCTGTCAATGCATCTTCTTTTACTGATAAGTTGGCTTTCTAGTGTTGATTCGCAGATTCTTATTTCTGGATGTTGCATTTTATGATTGTTACATGTATGTTTCTTTTGCTGCAACATTGAACTAAATGGTACCTTACTTATATAATCTATCATTGGGCCAGAAAACCCCCTTTCTGTCTCATGTATTCACTTTTATGAGCACATACGTACTTGTTTATTATACGAGCTCACTATCTTTTCCTTTTTGATATCACAGTATAAGCCAACATCTTGTGAGATCAAGGCTCATAAAGGTGACAAAGTCAAGGTCCACTATCGGGTGAGTGGCTACAATTTGCTACCTTTTTACATTGTTTCTCCTGTAAACTTTTGAGTTTTCATTAATTGATCACGACAGCCTTTGAAAAGTTTGGCCCAATGTTGGAGAGCCACGACAGCTATAAAAGGTAGAAGTGATGATTAATTTGATTATCTAAGCTCACTCTTCAAAGCTTAGGAACTACATTGGTGTACATGCATATCCTTAGTCTGTTATGTGCTTGCATACCACATGGTATCTATGATTAGGAAGTCAAATAGCAATGGCAGTTGCAATTGTGATAACGGTCACCGTATCGCGAAAGCCTAATTTCGTGGGGATTACGTGACGGGATTTGCAGTTATGGTCAGCTCAAATTTCGCTGTCTATAACACGATCATTGCAGTGTACTTGCTGTTATCTGATTCCATGATATCTGATCCCTATGATACTCCTCTTTTCTTTAGACTTCCAACCCGGTGTCTTCATTTATGTTATCTTTCTAATCCTTTGTCCCAAATATGTTTTATTTAGTATCAACTACTCAGCGCCTCCCACTCTCCTGGTGTATAGATAAGCAATGCTGACTTACTGTGCTAGATCTTTTTGGTTGCTTGTGTGTTTCCTCATTTAATTTTTTTTCGACTGGAAATTGAAACAATTTAAGCTTAACACCCACTTCGCCCCCAACCCTCAAAAGAAGATACTCCTTGGACGTTGATACTTACTTGTTACCTCATCTTGCAGGGGCAACTCACAGATGGGACTGTTTTTGATTCCAGTTATGACAGGGGTGAACCCATCGACTTTGAGCTTGGCGCTGGCCATGTGATTAAAGGTGCCTAGGAAGTTGTTTTGTCTATGTTTGTTGTTAATATGCACGGTTTTTTCTAACTGTTGTTATTATATATCATATCATATTATTACCCCAGTCAGGCTCATGCCTAAGTGGGGTAAGGGGGTTCATATGTACACAAGCTACTCAAGTCTGTTTCCTTCAGACCTTTGATTTAAATTTACATTAACAATTTGCAACTTGTGGCGAATATTGAGCCATTTTTTTTTTTAATTTTATCCATTATAATTCTATGCTAAGCAATTGTCAATCACGATAATTGCTGCTGCAGTGAAAATATAACCATTTACTTTGTAATTCTCTCCCATCGGGCCATCGGTCCCTTTTTTTGGGGGGGGAGGGCTGGGTTGGTCAGGATGTTGAAACATATAGGCTAGAATTTACAAGTTTATTTCTTAAATTTTTTATGACACCTGTATTTCTGTTTGTTTATGGTGAACCCCAATAAAATCTGACTATTGTGTTTCATGGAATGAATGATTTATTTCCAAGTACGAGTTTAGTGTTGTTAGTCATATGGTTGGTCAGGACATGTAAAAGTAAGCTAAGATGCTGCATGTTAATGGGGTCTAATGTTATTGTTATCGACTTATTGCAGGGTGGGATCAAGGACTGCTGGGTATGTGTGTAGGTGAGAAGAGGAAGTTGAAAATACCATCAAAACTTGGATATGGAGATCAGGGTTCACCCCCAAAGATTCCAGGTAATTATTTTTTTCTCTCTCTGTAATATGTGGTTAGTGTCAGTATGGAACATAGAGAGAGAGGCAGCTATTAGATGGATCTTAACAATCAAGTTTTGCGTTTTGTTTCTGTTTTTCAATTGATTACCAGTAGATTGCGGTTTTAGATTCTCCATCCTGCATCTGACCTCATCATATAATCTCTTATCATCTAGCAAGTGCAAGCCTGGGGGTTTCGATTTTCCCTCCGTTCACCTGTCTTTGTGATGCCAATTGGGACCTTAGAATGAACGATGACAGTGTTCAAGCAGTATATGGACGAGGATATTATGTTTTATCATGAGCTTTTTGTTATTTGTTCCTAGTCAGGACAGCTTCATTGATTGAGCTGGTTAATATGTTTCATGCAACTTGCACTTCATATGTGCTAGTCTTGCATTAAGGCCATTATATACTTCTGCTAGATATTGACAATGCTCATGTCATGCAAGCTAAAGACTTTTCAAACTGGCTACTTGATACTAGTATTTTGGTAAAAGAAATATAGTGGTAACTAGGCTTGAATTATGGAATAGGTTCAATTTTCAATGCATAATCCTCGAAATTTTGTAAGTTGGTGGAAGTGCGAGATTTGCCGTCTCATTCCCTAAATGTCTGAATGGTCACAGGTGGAGCTACTCTTGTCTTTGACACTGAGCTTGTTTCGGTCAATGATGAACCGTCTAGTGGAGCAGGAGCTGTAGAAGATGAGGACGATGACGACAGCGAACTGTAGTGGGAGAGCAGTAGCTGAAATTTTCGGTTCTCATATCAATATTTTCGCCAGAACCAATATTTCTAGATCATGAGTTGCCCAGAATAGTTTTAGCTTTTCGTTGATAACTTACCCTTGTCATTTGGGCTGATTCAACTTGTCTACCATTGATGACAGTGATGCCAAGGGATAGGTTTTTGCAGTGAAAAAAATGAGGAAATAACCAGTTTTACCTGATAGTTGATATTTGTTTCAAATGTAGTAACAGTTTCATGTAGGCTCCAATGTACTACAGTGTCGCTCGTGAAATTGATGCTACTCCACATCATGAGTGAGGTGAACCTCCCTTAATCCAAGCTAAGATGTGAATTTGTAGGTCATAATGCCAAACAAACAGGTCTAAGTGAAGGGCTTGATCTGAAATCATTGAAACGAAGGAGAATGATGGAGTAATGAGGCTCTTCAATGGATGAAGAGGCAGGATCCCAATGTTAGGCTTTCCTCGTTACCTCCTTGTGGTCTTGGGATCGAATCCTCATCCTTGCAGCAAAGGGATCCTATGCCCTTCTTCCTTCCCACCCTCATTTGAAAAACCGCGAAATCTTTAATCATCACTTTTTTTTCTTTTTTTTTTCTTTTTTTTTTCTTTTAAATAAATGAGAAGGTGCAACTACTAATGGAGTATTTCAAATCTAGATATCAGTACCATCATTCAATGAATAAGTACAGTAAGAGTTTGTTCTCCTCCTGTGATTTATGTTTGGTGAAAATCAACAAAAGTCAGAAGTTATCAACAAAATTAACACAATTTGACAAACTTCAATAAAAAGCGACAAAGTTGGGTAAATTACTCGCAAAAAACAACATAGCTTATCTAAAATCATAAAATCTACAGCATTCAACAAAAGTCGATAAAAACACAAAAATAAGAACATAACGTAAGAGTTAACATTATTAGTTTATTTATTGTACTTTTGTTTTATTTTCCTCCAAATGTGTTTACCAGGGCTATATAAAAGGTTTGTAGTTTGATCCCCTGAAACAGTAGTTCAAGTCATCACTTCCAAGAGTCCTTGGAAGAGGAGATTGAAAGCCCATAATTATGGCATGTGCATTTTTTGAATAATGCAAAAAGAATTGGGAAAAAAATGCAAGCATTATTAATTGGCTTCTCCTCGTCATAACTTGAGTTTTCATGCAAATGATGATGAATATGTCACTATGTATTGTATGGAAACTTCACTGGTGCTGTCAAATGTCAATTGTGGGGGTTTAAATTGTTTATGAATACTCCTAAAAGGTGTTTTACCGAACGCCCACACCGGCCCAGTAGTACTCCTCAAGGGCGGTCATCAGAGGGGAAGGGGGATTCGAACCCTTGACCTTTGGCCTCTCCAAGCTTTATACCCATAGAGGAAGACCACTGGGCCACGACCACGGGGAGTTTTTATGAATACTCGATAAGGAGTAATGATCAATCCACAAATCTACAAATGCTCAAGTAAAAAGGACAGAAAGCATTTATGCTTTTTACCAACCCGTTATATTCGAGTTTGTTAATCCTTTCCTGTTATATTCGAGCTTGTTAATTCTAATAATAATAATAATAATAACAATAATAGTAATAAACTAACATAGCATTAACTTAGCTTCTTGTAACTTGACTGGACCAGACTAAACTGAATTCAAATTTATCTAAATAATTAAATAGAATGGATCTAATCCAAGAGATGTTGGGTTACTAGTAAACAAGTTTTGGTTTATACAAAAAAAATACTTTTTCCATTCTCTAAAAAAGATTACGCTTTATTTTCCGCAACTCAGATCCTAAACGAAAACCCTCCCAAACCCCAAAATCCCTCTCTCGAACCGTCCTGGCCCTTCTTTCCTTCCCTCATCTCTCTCTCTCTCTCTTCTCTTGGAACTCTCTAGAACCTAACGAGTTACCCCTTCTCACTCTTTCTTTCTCCCCTCATAAAACGTTACCATTTCTCACTCCTCCTCTCTCTGACCTATCTACCACCTGCAACTCAACTTTCTCTCTAGATTCTTCCATTTCCATTGACGCTCGCTGCTCTCTCTCTCTAGAAGAAAAATGGAGGACTTTGACATGCCGGCGCCGGAGGAGATGATGAACGACGAGGACATGGACTTCGCCGGCGACGAAGAAGCTCCGGCGATGAAGGTCGGCGAGGAGAAGGAGATCGGAAAGGAAGGTTTGAAGAAGAAGCTCCTCAAGGAAGGCGAAGGGTGGGAGAACCCTGACAATGGCGATGAAGTTGAAGGTTTTGATTTTATGTTTTGCATTTTGGTTTAGGAGTTTCAAATTTTGTTAGAACTGATTTTTGATTTGAGTTTAACGTGTGATTTTGTTGGTGAAATTTGATTTCAGTGCATTACACTGGGACGTTGTTGGATGGGACTAAGTTTGACTCGAGCCGGGATAGAGGAACTCCTTTCAAATTCACACTTGGCCAAGGTTTGGCTTTTATGCATTTCTAAGTTTGTGTTGTTCATTCGATCTGTGCGTTGTTTGATCCGATAATTTGTACGTCATGTTTAGTTTCTTTGTTCTATAGCATGTAGTTGTACTATAATTTAGCAGAAGCAGAACTGAAAGAAAGCTGTTGAAATGCTATAGTAGTAGTTTTGAACAAGAATATGGTTAAAAGTTGATCTAGTAGTTCTGATATGAAGGTGTTAGATGATTAGGTTGGCTAAAATGCTTTCATTATTACTGTTTTACTCTTTAATGAACATAGTATTATGAGGGGTTGGATGTTATGGCTTTGTGTTTACAATAGTCTTTGTGTTGTGGATATTAATTTTGATTACTTCTCATATATTGCTTTGGCGCCTGTGTGGTGCCTTTGGAGTTCCAGTGTATGAGACAGTGACTTCCCCTTGTTTTGTGACTTCTTGATGGATGTCATGGTTGATTGGTTTTTGGAGCTCTAAGGGCAGTTTATTGCTAGTAACGGTTTTCCAAATCATATTTTTCTTATGTTATTATTCTTATATCAAATATGCTTGTTCTTCCACTTAACCGGTGGGCAAAGGCATGTCCTTTACTCTGTTAGTGGTCAAATTAATAACGCTGGAAATGTACATTCCTTTACTCTTGCATAAGGATTTGAGCAAAATTGCTCGTGCTGTAACCAGTAGTTTGTCATACTTGTATGCTGTTGCTGAACATTTCTACTTGGCTTGATAGCAAGTGGGTCATGAAAGCAAGTTAATTTGTGCAATGCAGTTCCTTTGAAAGCAGTGAAAAGACGAGGGATAATTGAAAAGGATTAAGGGAAGAAATAGTGATCTCATTTGAGTNCCAAACTCCCCAAAAAAGAAGAAAAAGAAAAAAAAAAAATTCAATCTTTAGAGGTAGCCTTGAATCTCTAGCTGGCTTTAGGTACTTGGGTCTAAGTACCCTGTGGTTTTAAGTGCTTGGTGCTTGCTCTTCAGGTGCTAAGTAGTGTGTTAAGTCATTGAGTGTGAAATGTCTCTTTCATATGTAAAAGAATAAATATTTGAATTGAACACTCGAAGTGGCTTAAAATTTTTTTCCCAGATGGAGGTTGCTGAATATCTTCTATGCATTGATAATGACAGGTCAGGTCATTAAGGGGTGGGACATTGGCATCAAGACCATGAAGAAGGGAGAAAATGCTCTTTTTACTATTCCTGCGGAGCTGGCTTATGGTGAAACTGGTTCTCCTCCTACTATCCCACCCAAGGCCACTTTGCAATTTGATGTTGAGCTACTATCTTGGGCTAGTGTCAAGGATATCTGCAAGGATGGTGGGATTTTTAAGAAGATCCTAACTGAAGGAGAGAAGTGGGAAAATCCAAAGGACCCAGATGAGGTGTTGGGTATGTTACTTATCTTGATCGATTTATTGAATTGGTCAATCCATGTCACGTGGCACTAATTTTGCTACTTGTTGATGGATATAGTAAGATATGAAGCTCGACTTGAAGATGGAACATTGGCTTCAAAATCTGATGGGGTAGAGTTCACTGTGGCTTCTGGTATGTATATTAGTACGACTTTTTAATAGCTTCTTGAAGCAATAAAATTCTTGTCATTACATTGATGCATATTTGATTATCTTCTGCCAGGTCATTTCTGTCCTGCATTATCGAAGGCTGTCAAGACAATGAAGAAGGGAGAGAAGGTGCTTCTACATGTCAAGCCGCAATGTAAGCTACTTTATAAGTTGTAGTTCAGTTTCTGGTTTAAAATAGTTGTCTGTACTTGGTATTGAATGTCTGTGCTGGTTACAGATGGTTTTGGGGAGCAGGGCAAGCCAGCATCTGGCAATGAAGGTGCTGTCCCTCCAAATGCAACACTTCAAATTACTCTAGAGTTGGTATCCTGGAAGACTGTTTCCAATGTAACTGATGACAAGAAGGTTGTGAAGAAGATTTTGAAAGAAGGAGAAGGATATGACCGCCCTAACGAGGGTGCTGTCGTACAATGTGAGATAAGACATCCATATAAACTGGTAGACACTTGTTCTGAATCTCCGATTTTCTGACACAGAGGCTCTTTGCTGGCAGTGAAATTGATTGGGAAGCTGGAAAATGGCACTGTGTTCTTGAAGAAGGGTCATGAAGATGGAGATGTGCCTTTTGAATTCAAAACAGATGAAGGTAAGACTGCTCAGTTTGGTTTCCACTATGCATACTTATAGATGTAGATATTCCTTGTATGGATATAGTATGTATCTAGATACGTGTATTAACCATCTGGCACTACTCAATAGCTCTCTTCATTATGAGTAATTGTGGCATTATCGCCCTGAGCTGACTGGAGTAACCATGCTCACCTAGATCCATATATTTGGCTCACTATTCTTTTACAACTGTGTAAGATCGTTAGCCTATTTCAAATCATGATCATGGCAGGGAAATATGACTGACCTATTAGCTTTGGTTGTGTCATTGCTATTGAAATAACTCTTCCGTCCCAATGTTTCAGATTTCAAGTCCTTGCTATATTTCTCAATGTATATAATCCCAGTTCTACACATACAAATTACAAACACTGTTTTTTCTTTTTTTCTTTTTTTTAGAGTAATTAATCAATATTTTTTTATATATGTGCACAGAGCAAGTTATCGAGGGGCTTGACAGAGCTGTGGTGACGATGAAAAAGGGAGAGGTGGCTCTCTTGACAATTGCCCCAGATTATGCCTTCGGGTCTTCAGAGTCCAAACAGGAGTTGGCTGTGATTCCTCCTAATTCTACAGTATTATATGAAGTAGAATTAGTTTCGTTTGAGAAGGTGAGTTGATTTTATCCTACCCAATTTTTTGGTTTTTCATGCAAGTGTTCTGCTAGTGAATATCCTACAATTTGTGATTGTTGTTCACAGGAGAAGGAATCATGGGACATGAATACTGAGGAGAAAATTGCGGCAGCAGGCAAGAAGAAGGAAGAAGGAAATGCCTTATTCAAGGCTGGCAAGTACATAAGAGCCTCAAAGAGATATGAGAAGGTGAGATCTCTTGAATTTTTAAGTTTTGGCTTTCTTGATATCTTGTGTGCAGGACAATCTCATTCAACATAACCTTCTTTATGTAGGCTGCCAAATATATTGAGTATGACACCTCCTTCAGTGATGAAGAGAAGAAGCAGTCAAAGGTATTGAAGATATCTTGTAACTTGAATAATTCAGCTTGCAAGCTGAAGTTGAAAGATTACAAGGAGGCAGAGAAACTGTGCACCAAGGTAATGAATGGCTTCACATATATGCAAATAATTTCTGAGCTTTGGTCTTTCATCTTTAACTTATAATTAGTCGTTTGAATCTGCAGGTTTTGGAGTTGGATAGCATGAATGTGAAAGCACTCTACAGAAGAGCACAAGCATACATAAACTTAGCTGATCTCGAGTTGGCAGAGTTCGACATTAAGAAGGCCTTGGAGATTGACCCCAACAACAGGTATGTTTAAATGGCAGATTCATGCATGCTTGAAATGGTTGAGCTATAGCTGTTGTAAAATTAACTGGTGGTTGTTGCTTTCTCTACGAATGCAGGGAAGTGAAACTTGAGTACAAAAAATTGAAAGAAAAGATGAAGGAAATTAACAAGAAGGATGCTCAATTCTATGGCAAAATGTTCTCCAAGATGCTTGATTCCAATGTAAGTGGAAAGCCATGATCTACAGTTTCTGGAGTTATTTTGATGAAAGAGAACTTGTTCTGATCTCCGTCATCGATACCTGCAGAAAGGGGCTCCCAAGGATGCTGAACCAATGACCGTGGACAGCAAGGCATAATCAAACATGTCCATTAGTCACAGTAGTTGAAGAGCTATGTCTCCTCTATTTCTTCATTTGGTTTCTAGAAAACCAGGGTTATAGAAAATCAGTTGAGTTTCAAGTGGAGGGAACTGTAATTGTGGTTTTTCTGTCACAGTTGCGGCAGTTGAACATTTTTTTTTTCTTGACTGTTTTAAATATTTAATTGGTAAATGGGATGTTACTGGGAACTGATGATCTATTTGCTTGTTAGCGAAAATCCAAGTATCGGGATTGCACAAGCAAATATGCAATTCTAAGTTGCTTTGCAATTGTTCGAATGCATACGGTACCTAAGCTCTAAAGTAGAGTTTGAAGTGCAGTCTTTGGATTTACGGAAGGATTGATTATCAAACGGATTTCTGGCCTGACTCACCTTGGACAGGATTAGTAAGGTTATGTTGTAGGCTGTAGCCTGCAGGGTATTCGGCCAGACTTATCGTTGGAACAAATGAGGTTATACTCGAGAACTATTCCCAACATACTGGGTGGAGTTTTAAGTTTGATGATTATATGTGGCTAATCCATCATCGGTAGATAAATTTAGGTGATTAGGTGAGATGGATTTCGAGTCGAGACAGGTTCAGATCTAGAAATAATATCTTTTTAGAATTCGTTACCAATTATGGACTTGAAAGAGTCGTTATGGTTTAACTTTAAGGTTCTCTACTTGAAATTAGGTTCTCTACTTGAAATTAGCAATCTTTGGGTTGGAGTGAGATGATTGATTCTGTTAATGTTATATGGGGGATTAATTTGAGAATCACATAAAAAGAAAGCCAGGCCAGGTTTTGTCTTGCAAGGGAATGAACGGCAGCACATCTTTTGACCTAAACTCTAATTCGAATTCTAAGACTTCTCTAACATCACAAGCCATCTCTCTAATGAACGGAAAAGACCGGCGAAAAATAAATAAGTTCTTTTCTTTCTTTCTTTCTTTCTTTCTTTTTTTTTTTTTTAGAAAATTGGCCTTGCAGGATTTGGTTGTCGCGACACTCCATCGATATGCAGATGGTAGTGGTCCTAGAATAGAACCCCTGGAGGCTGGACTCATGCTGTTGAATTAAATGTTCACTAGCATTTGGCAGCAAATACTTGCCAAATGCTAACAAAAACTGTGATTAGGATGAGAAAGAATGACATAAATAACCACCAGAAGAATAGTCCAACGCATATAGCAACAAAGTTGTGTCTATCAATCTTGTTTCCAACGAAAAATGGTATTGCTCTTTGAAGAATGAAATACCAAACAAAACGTTCATTTGCTCCAGCCCTGTTTGTAGCTGAAGATGAGCTATAGGATACAATATACTCATTTCAACAAAAAAACAACCTGACTTCATACGTCGTATCTCAAGACATGCAGGGATACAATTAATCTTCACAACCTAAACAAATTTCACAGCTAATCAACTCAAAAGAGGGAGCAGGAACAAATTATGTGTGACCTAAAACAAAAATTTAAAATTGTAAAGAATGATTGACTAATTAACAAATCCACCAGCAGTCACCTCTTTGACACTGGCGATTCACAGTGGACGAGTAGTAACACCACGAAAGAATCCAAAGCACAAGAGCGGCTTCTACTTGGGTCTGTGTCGAACTATGTTACACAATTTCTGTTGCTTGGAGACAATAAATATGAGTAATTCTTGCCCATGCAAGGAAAATATATAGCTACATATGTAGGCTGATGTGTGATACCAAGGGGAAAATAGCTTACTGCCCCACAAAATTATGTGTGAGTAGCAGAAGCCTACGGTTATTTGCTCTTCGGATCTAGGCATTGTCTTCCTCAATTCAGACTTGGCTTAAATCTCCAAAACAAATCTTAACTGCACTAAAGCTGTAACAGGCAGCCTCAACTCACCTGTTCTCCAATCAAATCAAGACCCACGATCAGGAAAGTGATTCCTTGGAATAACAGGAAATAGAAGTGAATTCCTTGTGCTGATAACAAGCTTCTAACTGAGGCAGTCAACAAAATAAACGCTAGGGTAAGTTCCTTCCTGTACAATCGGTTTCTTTTGGTTTTCCCACTTTTTCTGGTCATGTTTAGCTTGTTCAACTCCTCAAGCCCCGATTCTGAGGAGGATCTTTGTATGAAAGATTCAGATTCCTTTTCAGATAAACTCATTAAATCAGCTTCAGATGACCTCCCTGATTTCTTGGTCACTATCCACTCATAGGAGCTTCTAAATCGGAAAAGTCCAGTAATCATGGCATTGAATTTGGTGACAGACATTGTGTTCTCAAACAGAAGATATGGGACTATGAATGGGAATGCCTGTGGAGCTGGCAGGATATTCAAGATGGACATGAGGCCAGGGACATAACAAACTACCCAAGCTGGTAAATGAGCTTCTGGAAGAAACATGGTCAGCGGGAGAATGATGCAGAAGAGAGTGAAAGAATAAAAGGGTAGGACGAGCTTCCGAAGCAAGAAGAAGAGAAAAATCATATTGAACTTCTTTGTCCAACTCACCTGAAAGGCAAAGATAGAGCAACAGAGAACACAGAGCGTTAGCTAGATACAAGGGTCAATTTAGGAGTTCAGGAAATGCATTCTAAAGCAAACATGAGATGAAAAATTGCAATGCCAATAATGTACACAGGGAAACAGATGTAATCAATTTTGATGTTCATTGTTCACGAAGTTCAATTGTGAGCTAAAAACAAACCAGCATTATAAGTTGGGAGCTTCTGTCATAAGACTCATAACCATCTGTAATTGCCAATGCCATTACTCAGTAAATGCCATCATAATTTATACAAGCATTGTGAACACCTGACGCGGATTTATGTGTAATGTATAAAAAAGGAAATCTAACACTGCTCATCCATATTTAATTGATGCAAAAATTCATAATTTCCATAACTAAAGGGGAAACAAAATCCCTAAGAGAAGAGAGTTATTCAACCCGCAAATAGCGCAGCAGATGCAGACTATATAGAATGACACACAACAAGAATCTTTTGACAAACCTTGAAATTAATATGTACAGTATAATTTTCAGTTTTCAGGATCCATCTAAATTGTAAGAAGACCAGTAACAAGCACATTCATAATGAGCAAAATCTATATCCTTTTATATGAATTATACCGAGCTCTAGCCTAATATCTTCTCTCTTGCTCTTTTTTTGCTAGGCTAATTGTCTCAACATTTCAGGGATCCGTGCTGTCTGTGTACGGCCAAAGTTCACAACTATTCCTCATCATCCCATTGTAAACTCACTTCACCATATTTTCCCAACTTTCATTAAAAAGCATCTTTTTTAACTACTCTCTAATCTCCAAAACGCCCAATTCCCAACAAAAGCAAATGGGAGAGGAGACATTGCAAGTCAAGAAAACATGCTTATCAACAGGTACCTTCTCTTAAAATATACTACTCCGTCCATTTGAAACGTTGTCAAACCAAATTTGCACGGAAATTAGAAACAAAAAGAAGGGTTTTTTTTCCCAACTTTACCCCTTAGAGTTGTGAGATATAGATGGTAGGTAGAGAGATAGATAGAGAATAAAGAGTGAAAGGGAGAGGGAAAATAAAATCATTAATAATTGGGAAGTGGGTTTAAAGATGAATTTTTAATATTATTTGGTTTATGGTGGAGGGGTATTATTGAGAATTAAGTGGGATAAATTTGGTTTGTAAACATTTGAGATGGACTTATTTTTGGGTGGTTTGACAACATTTGAAATGGACGGAGGGAGTATTTTGGGACAGATACTAACTACATTTGTTGTGCAATGAGTTTGTGTGTGCCTATGTTAAGCCCTCACGAGAGCACTCCCGAATCTCAATTTCTACCCCCTACCATTCCATCCATTCCAAATTCTGAAAATAATAAAAGAATGATATGCAGAGAGCTTGAAAGAGAAAGCAAAGGAGGAGAAAAGCAGAAACAGAAAGAGAACCCAAAATCTGGAAAGCACTCAACCATATTGACAAATAAAGTTACATACCTTAGAACGTATTACGCTCATGAAGCACATACGGAATAATTGCATTGGTCCTGAATGCCAGCGATGTTGCTGTTTCTTGTACGCTTCATATGACTCTGGGAGTTCACAAAGGCACTGCAAAACTATCACTATTCACTACAAGCTTATTGCATTGTTTCACAAATGAAAGAGCGCTAACTGTCAATGTATACCAACCTTGACATCATTCAGAAAGATGAACTTCCATCCACATAGGTGAGCACGAACAGCAACATCCATGTCCTCAACAGTTGTCCTGTCCAACCAGCCACCGCAATCCTCTAGAGCCTTGATTCTCCAGACACCAGCAGTTCCATTAAAACCGAAAAAGTTGATGAACACCCCATTGACCTGCTGCTCCACCTCAAAGTGGAAGGATAAATTTATGTTCTGCAATCTTGTTAACAAATTCTCGTCTTTGTTAACGAAAGCCCACCTTGCTTGGACTAATGCAAGATCGTCATTTCCCTTCAAGTTAAAGACAGAAGAGGAGAAAAATAAGAAAATAGTTGGATTATGTAACAAACAGCTCACTGTCATTTGCATGATCTTAGGAGCCAGCACAGTAAGAGATGATATGCTTCACTCGCATATCTCAGTAATCTGAATTCTTAGATTTTGCAACCCATTGATAATTACTAAGTTGAAGACTTATGGTACTCTTAATATTCAAAAGACACTGCCCCAGCTCCTCTATAGAAGCTTATCTATCAAGCTCAAGAGGAAGCAGCAGAGAGGAACAGTACAAGAAGATAAATAGAAAGTAGAGTACCTTGAAATAAGGAAGAGTTTTCTTCAAAAAATCTGGTGCTGGTTGAAAATCAGCATCAAATATAGCAACAAACTCATAATCTTTGACATAGTCACAACTCATAGCAGATCTCAGATTTCCAGCCTTATAACCAGTACGGATAAGACGGTGCCTATACACAATTCGCACACCCCTTTGTTGCCATTTAAGAACTTCTGCTTTTATCAGTTGTTGCACATCAGGATCATCAGAATCATCCAAAACTTGCACAAGCATTCTTTCCCTTGGCCAGTCCTGGACACATACTGCTCCAATGGAATGTTGATAGACCTGTTTATGACCCACCATAAAATTATTACCCCAAGTTAATCCAGAAAAAAAAACAAAGTAATAAAAAACATTATCTAATATTCAGAGACTGAAAATTGAATCATTTCTGTCCAATACTAAAAGTAAACCTTTATTTAACTGTTTTGGAAGTACAATGCCTCGTTTAGCCTAGCAACTTGTCAACTCAACTTCAGAGGCATTGGACAAATCGTATATCATAAATTTTGAATCAATCTTGGGGACCCGCATACAAGTTGTAGATTACATCTAGTCAAGAGCAACCCTCAGTATGGATCCAGTCCTACAGCCAGGGGTTTGGGAGTTCATCATATATTATTGTAAGCTAAATTGTATTAAGCAATTGGTAAGAATGTTGAATGAGAGGGGCATGCATCTGGCTTAATGGACAACATTGTATTTCTTTGTTATCCTCTCATTTGTGCACCTGACACATGCCTTGGAACTTGGTCACTCTGCTAGGCTTTTTAGTTAAGAGTTAATAGTTGAAAAAAAGGTGAAATCTGATAACTCTTCTATTGTACTATAAGGATTACAAAGTCCTTACCAAATTATCCTATTGCTGCTTAAAGGAAAGAATATCTATCATTTAACTTCCCTCATACAGCCATGCAGGAACAGGAAAAGATCTTATTCATCTCATCAACGGACTTACTTATAAAAGTCAAGAAGTTTTGAATCAAATAGTTAACTCAGATCTTACTTGTCCTATAATACTCACATTTACATACTCCAGAAATAGAGAAGACTGAATGCACAACCATAAGCCAACCCGTGGGATTTCACTAATGTCAAAAAGATGGATAAGAGGAACTTTTCTATGAGCTAAAGGATTGAGGTTAAGTTATATGCTACCCTATCTTTAATTCTGATATGAAAGATCTCGAGACTGGGAAGAGATTAGGCAATTTCTAAGAATGCTATTGAATGAGAGGACATACATCCAACTTAGTGAACAATATTGTAACTGTTGCTCGTCCTCTTATTTTTGCACCTTAGACATGCCTAAAGTGTGTGCTCCTTCTAAGCCTCTAAGCCTGGCTACAAGGATGCGCCTTACCTCCAAATATGAAAAAGACATTACCTTTAGCATCCATGAAGTGCACATGGTTAAGCATATTCCTTCACCCCACCCATAATGTGGAGGTTCTATTCTTTTGTAATTTAACTTGCTACATATTAATATCTAGAAAACATGATATGTGTGCTTCACTCAATTCCTCTTTTTTAGCAACCGGGGAGGACAGGGTATTGAGTCTATTGACTTCAGAGAAACTGGCCAATAAGTCTGTTTTTCTTTTGATAACCAAATAAAAAAATGTATACATGAAGAGCAATCAAAGATATGCATCCTAAGAGGACAATAAGTTCATAAAAATACAAATCTAATTATAGATTACCCCCAACAACGTTGCACATCAATGAGAGATATCCCCTCCAAAGCCCTTACCACTTTGGCCCATAACGAAGTTAAGTACACCACAACATCCCAAACGAACCCACGAGGCGCGGAAACCCCTGTGAAGATCCCAGCGTTTTCGCTCCAACCAAATGCACAAGAAGACCGCCAAAAAAGCTCCTTATCCCTCCCTAAGCCAAAACACACCTACAGGGTAGAGGGAAAACAGTTTACTCTCCGCCCACACGCCTAGCCCATGAAGTATGGGCGAAAGTGCAAACTGAACAATAAGTTACAGATATCATAGCAAAGTCATCTGACTACCACCAAGAATCATCTCAAAACTTTGCCTGGTGGGGGAACAGAGTAAGCAAAGTCCACACTGGCTGTCAGCCTTTTCTACCCCATCGTGTTAATAAGTATTTGTGTATCCTTTGACAGCAAGAGAACTCCTAAACTGATGAAAGAGACCACCACTATGTTGAAAGTTCTACTCAAAGTCCCCCTTACATAAAATATGGAATTGAAAGTCTAAGGCAAAACCCACCACCAAACGTAAGAAATGGATTAGATGTAAAACAAAAATTCATGAATGACAACATTTGATAATGATGGCAGTACATACATTGCAATTGAATGACTCATTTCTTTTTGATGAAGACTTATTTTTATATGATTGAAGTTATTTGTCTTAAACCAAAAGTTATTCTACAACTATCCTCAACTACCCGTTCTCCCAAATACAATACTTGCCCCCACCCTCACCATGAGTTCTCCCAAATATCGAAAGCACTAGTAGAAATGACATTCCCGAATATCCAACAAACAAGTAGAACTATCATCTAAAATGTATACAGCTATGAGCTAAAATCAAGATAAATTAATGAAGCAGGGGATTTGGAACCTACATCATCTTACCTCCCTCTCATTGCACATTGGTATCTGGACCAACACCATGGGATAATCCATTACCACAGAATCCGCCGTAAACTCCATAACCGCCACCGGCTTTATCCTCCGCAATTTGATCCAAATACATCCCAACATCAACACCGCCCGGTCCACCGACTGCACTAAGAACAAAACAATGCACACATTTGACAAGCTCTGCAATGGCGGAGCAAGATACTCCGACCTAATTCTCAACCAACTCGCATATACCAGCTCAACTAACCCTAAAACTTCGGCTTTCCGCAGCGATGGCGGGCTAAAATGCCACCCCTTGAAGTAAGCAACGAGCTCGAAACACAGCAAAATTAACACAACAACCAAAAGGATTCTGATTATCCGGTAGAACCGCGACTCGGAGCTCCGAAGCGGCGAAAGGGAATTGGTGGTAATTCGACGATTAGCAGTTCGAAGAATATGGAGGAAACCGGAGAAGATGGAGGAGAGAAAATGGAGAATTTGCTGGAGCTTCAAGAGGTAAAAGAAGGAGAGCTGACGAGCGCTACGAGCGCGAATCCGATCCTTGCCGAAGGGAGAATCGACGGATGATGAAGAGGAGGAGAGAGAATTCGAGGTCCGGATGTCAATCGAGAGGAAATTAGGGTTTGCAGAGGAGGAAGTTGCAAGGTCGGTGGCAATGGCGGATGATGATGATGATGGTGATTGAGCGTGATTTTCTCTGAGCTTGTTCCACCATTCTTGGAACTCGTAGTTTGGAGGTCGAGACATAGAAATGGAGATCAATGAGCGGGGTATCAATGGCGGATCTCAGTGCACCATTGCAGGCAATTCTCTCTCTCTCTCTCTCTCTCTCTCTCTCCTTCTTCTTCTTCTTCTTCTTCGTGTCTCTCTTGAATGTGGCGTGTGTGTATGTCCGTGGTGAGGCAGAGAGAGGAGGTGTGTGTCACTTTTCTCTCTCCTATGTCGCAATCGCAAATGCAATGATCCGAAGTTTGAGGTTTAATGATGGGATATTTTTAGTAAATCGGTTCAGTGGGTGCTTAACAACAAATTTTAACGGTGTTTATGACTAGTAGTTATTGCTATTGGATTTGGATTTGGTTTTTAGTTATTCAAGTTCAGTTAGCAGTATACAATATTGGGTGGATTTTACTTTTAATTATGAGTTAATTCTGTGGACAGTTCATAAATAAGATATTATAAAATTCAGAATTTCGCTAATTTTAGGATGAATTTTGGTCATACAATAAATAAATTGAGAGTTATCTCTTTGGTGATAAAATCATCTCATAAGTCATAAGTCAGTAAGTCACCTTATTATAGGTAAGAGTTATCCATTTGACACTAACAATCACCTTTGACAATTTTTTTTTTTTTTTTTTAACTTCGAGTTACGGAAATGGTGACGTGGTAGGGGTTTGTTACTAATGTGATTGAACCATTTATTTTAAACCTTGCCACGTTATCATTTTCGTAAGTTGGAATTAACAGAGATGTCACTTGACGCATTATATCACTTTCTTGTGGGACGGAGATAAATGTTAAATTATTCTTGTCAATTTCTAAATATGGGATTATTTTTATTGGACCAAAGTTGGGATTAATAAAGAAAAGGGTTGTTTTACTCTCTCCTCTAATATGAAACTCACTCTTTCAATTGCTCTGCCTCTTTCCATTGAAATTTACGGTATGTCTATTTCACCTCTCTTCTCACTCTCCCCCATAGTTCCCAAGTTCCTATCCTGGATGAATTTCTTCGAGTTTCCATTATCCTATGTTTCAATAAATATTTATGTTATTCTGTCAATCATAGCTGTCGATTTATCAAATTCTGACCCATACATCTTGTACAATATATGATTTTGTGGGCAGAATTGGTTAATGCAGTGCCTGTTGTTCCAAATCATGGGTTCAATTTCTGGTACGTGGTTCAGGGTTTAGAGAGAAAAAATGGCGAATTGCATGCAATTTAATTACCTATGCTTCTTTCTTTGAATTTAGATTTCCGGCAAATATTGATGATCAGAATTATAATTTTTTTTCCCCTTAACAATGTGATTACAAGAACCAAGCTCAAGTATGCAATTTGGATCTTAATTGTTTAAAGTGTATGTAAGATTATCAAGTTTGATTGCATTGTACATTGCTTATTTATCTATCTACAGTAATATTTTTTGGTGCCAAAGCTTGTTGCCAAATGCTTTGGGCCATCTTCATATAGTATGTCTGCTCTCTACTGGTAACTACACAAATTCATGCTGTTTTTCTTGTAGGTTGCGGTCTTGGGAAGGCAATTTTCTTATTCGTTGTGTTTTTCTACATTGAATTTACTTGTTTCATGGCATATCATGTTTCATGGTTCTTCTCTTTGACATGCTTTTCTGGACTATCTTCCATTTGGTAGTTTATCAAATTATCGGAGTTGTTGTGTGGAATCATAGATGCTATGGTCATATTCCTTTAGCTCGCTGGGAGGCGGGAGCTTTCTTCTCCACAACCTTTACTAAAAGCATTCTTTAGAGTTTTGTGGGCTAAATCTCCTTAAATGTTTTGAAGTCTAATTGGAAGAAAAATTGTGAGTCTTCTGATGATATCTTGCAGTTAAGTTTTAGACTTTGCGTGCATCACCCAGCTCGTGTTGAAACTTGAAACCATCACACGGTACACTAGTATGCTTATAGTTCATCAACAAAAAGGTTATAAATTCAATCATTACAGTATGCTGATGATTATGGTTCTCATTATTCAGGCTGTCTACATCTTGGTTAGATGATCATATTCTATTCTCTCACATGGTAAAACTAGGTTGGTCAAATTGTCATTTTCTTGGCCTCTGCCATTCCTTGTCAACAACTTGCAAATATGGCAAAACCAACTTATTTTGATAATGGCGAATATTTAGATGGCGACTTTGATATGAACACACGAGGAGTTTGTGGGCGTGGCCGTAGTCAGTAGTGTGCTCTATTCTTTCTCTTGTCCACCTTTTATTTATTTTTTTAAGAAAAAGATAACATGGGTATCCGGGCTTTGCCCAACTAATCCCATGGGCCCTAAAATGAACGGCCAGGAAAACTTCCAGCGGTCCTAAGGGGAATAAAACTAGCGACCTTTGGAATAGATCTCGACGCTCTTACTAGTTGAGTTACTTAATGGGGAGCACACTTTTTGTTGTCCTGTGCTGAAAGTGGCAAATGGCAAAAGATTTTTGTCTAAAGCACGACAGTTTTGTGGTTTAATCTGCAATCTGATGATTTCGATGGTTTTTTGTGTATTACCTGATAAGAATGTCTTGTTATTACGATTGTGCTATAGCTTAAACTATTTTATAGCTGCAGATATGCTCTTTCCTGAACTTAATTTGATATGTTCCAGGTATTTGCACGACATAATCTACATTACAAGTTTGAAGAGCATGTGACTAGAAATCAACATCAATCGTTTTCTTAGAGAAAACACATTTTTAGTTTGGAAATTATGGACTTCTGCTATCTCATTATTTACACCAAGCACCTGTTGTAGACCCGAATTAGCAACACGTCAGGTACGAGTCGGATCAACTATAACCACTCCATTACCCCCTCTGATATTTAATCCACAATCCAAGCACCCCTTTTGTTCTAGACCCGATTGAATGATGTTGCTGGGGTTCTCTTATCCTATTTTTGATGACAACTTTACCTGGAGTTCTGTAAACAGAAAATGTAATTTCTTCTAATATGTCCTTACTACTTGCATTGTTTTCTTGTAGATACTGGCCTTTGGAGCCCATAAAGCTTCAGGTTTTGTCAAAGGCTTTTTCTTGCATGATTTGAGGCAGCCTCTCTTCCAAATATTATCAAAACTTGCCTTTTCTTTTTCTTTGAATTCCTATATGACAATATCATCTGTACTGTAGGGTTTGGAGGACAGGAGGAGGATGAGAAGACTCATCAGTCTTAAAAGGGAAAAATGGAAGAGAAGGCATCAACCCAAATTTGCTAAAACAAGATCGAGATAGGTCTGTTCAATATAACTGGTTGCACTGGCAACAGATGTTATTTCCGAGGTAAATCAGTAGAGGCTGTCGGGTTTGTTGTGCCATCATCACTCAATGTAGAAGAACTCCGTCGGTCAGAACTCTGAAGTTTTGGGATTTTCTTTCACAGGAATGATAGATGGCTAACATGGCTTTAACAGGGAATGTACATGAACAATGTTGTGTTGGCTACTCATAGTCTTGCGGCTGTCTCTGCTCGCTTCTTTGGTGAGTTTTTATTGTTAAGCTGAGTCTTTATATGATTCTTCGTAGCTTGTAGCTATAGACTGATTCCTATACTATGTCCAAAAACACGGACAGCGAAATGACAGTAGTTGAGGAAGTACCTTTTGTGTTTGAGGCACAATACAAACAGTCCAATCACAATTCTGGAGACAGCTTCTGTAGATGAAAGCTGTAGCGCAAGAGGAGTTGAACTGAGCTATGTCGGTGCACGTTTCCGAAAGATGGTTTTTCTTCATTACTAATTTCCAATCAACAGATTAGTATGGTAATTCGGATACTTAGGCATTGTTCATTTCGTCGTTACCTGTGGGGGCTGGGGGGGGGGGGGGGAATTAGTAGTAGATGAAGCATTTTCTTAAGTTAAAGAAGTCTGAGGATGATAGCAGTGGGGCCAGAAATAATTGAGAAATTTGAGACGCAAGTGGGAGAAAGAATCCAGATTTTCAACTAAACCATTCGTGCCAAATTTGATTTGGAGTTTGGAGAGCATGAGACTAGAAATCAACATCAATCTTTATCTTAAAGAAAACGCCATTTTAGTTTGGAAATCATGGATTTCTACCATCTTATCAAGATCAGGGACTTGTTCTCAATTCAATTCAAATACTGACAATTTATGTTCCGTCATAATAATAAGTTATTATCACAATAACTTCAGTTCAATTCAGTCACAATAATCTTAATTCAATCAAAGTAACTATAAATTGCAGAGAACAGGCCCAAAATTTTTGGTGGTAACATATTTAAGGCGATGTTTGGGTATAAATTTCAACCAATAAGAATTTTCTTTATCTTGTACTAATCTATAATCATCATGTACCATTTATGTTTGTAAGATAAGTAATTTGAAAATTTGGAGACATTCTTCTTCTTTAGAGAGTTCATATATGTAAACATTATTCATAATTTGTCAATTGTGAACGTTGTATGATAGGTACGCGTTGCAATATAAGTGAGCATTTTTGCACCGTCTGACTACTATTTATATTCCAATTAAACATGAAAAAATGTAAAATAAAAATCTATTTTATAAATGTTCACATTTTGGAAGAATTAACATGCATCACGTGTATACAACTCTAATTTCAAAATATCTAATTACTTTTGATGCAAATTGATCATGAGATATCAAATGAGCCTATATCGAGTATTGGTTAAGGGTGTGTTCAATCTAACTGAACTAAATTGAACTGAATGACCTGAACTAAAATGAATGAATAGTAATAGGTGAGAGAAAAAAAAGAACGGCTTGAATTTAAGTGAATGACCTGAAATGGGATTCAGTAATTTAAAATAAAACACACCCTAATGTAAATGTAAAAAAGAATGGTAAATTTCAGTGAGTTATATTGAGGTTTAAAGTAAATACAAATAGGTATAACGACATTTCATAAAGTACATTGAGGCATACTCTGACTAGTCAAAGATAACGTGACACTACATTTTTCAAAAAATTTAGTTCAAGTTTAGGATTTTATGTCAAAGATAACGTGACACTACATTTTTCAAAAAATTTAGTTCAAGTTTAGGATTTTATGACCATAATGCTCTTAGTAAACGATGTTGAAGTTCTCAAATAAAAAGTAAAATTGGCCCTCTTTTCTTTTCTTTTTGTTAAACACATAACATGTTATATTTAGAAATTGTGTTTTTTTTTAAGCAAATTATCTTTTATATTTTCTTTCAATCTATGTATCAGCGTTATTAAGGATAAAACCTGTAACTTTTTATAGGAGTTTTTTTTTTTGACATTTCGCTTGCTCTAGAATTTGAAATTCTCATTTACATTTAACTTTATCAAAGTAATATATCTCAATCTATTTTCTGAAACATCAATATACTCCACCTATTTACATTTACGTTAAATCTCAGTATATTTCACCCCAGATAAATTTTGAAGCTTGTCAGTGTCACTAGAGGAGGGTGGGGGTGGGACTGAATTTGAAATGAAAGGACAAAGGTGTATTGTGGGAATTGGGCGCCATGATTTCACTCACACACTCACACACTCACACACACTTCCACGGTTCAACCAATATCAGTACCGGGCCCACTTCCACCAATCCCCTTCATTCCATTCCATCCCCTTTATTTATTAAAACAAAAACAAAACACATCTTCTCCCGCCTCACTTACTCGCTCCCCTTTCTTTCTCTCTCCTCTACTTTCTCTCTCCTCCGCCATTGCTGCTCTTCTACAGTTCTACTGTCTATTCAACGCATTTCTTCGTCTACCATAGTCGCCACTTTCAACACCATCGACGCTCCTCTACCGCTCATATTCCGGTACTCTTCTCTTCTCTTCTCTTCTTGGATTTCTAGGGTTTTTAGGGTTTTGCTTTGTGCCTCGTCTCGATGCGAGTCAATAAAATAAATTTGTGCTCTTGTTGCGGATCTGATGTGGATTATGTGTGATTGAGTTCAATACATCTAGATCCTGCACATTTAAAGTTGTTTGTTTTGATGCCTTGTAATTTTGATGCCGAGTCTAGCTAGAACCTTCTGTGTTTGTTAAGTAATTTGAAATTAATTGGTGTGGTCCCCGTTTGGTAACCTGCTCTTGAGTATTTATTTTTAATTTTAAACAAACAAAAAAAAGTATTATTAAGATGATTTTGATGTTGGTTGGGTTTTTACTTAGCCTGACTCTTTTGAAATTTGAATTGAGGAAAATTGATGAGAAGAGAAGCGACCAAGAGAAATTGAAGTTGGTGTCTTTGAACTTCTTTGCATAATGCCAAAAGTCACTTGGGCCACTTGCTTATGAATTTTCGCAAATAATTTTTGAATTTTGAATATTTTCATCATTTGTGTTTAAAACTCTACGCAGAGTTATTGAAGAATACCCAGAAGCGATCTGTGTTTTTGATGATGAACTATGGAATGCCCAGATGCACCGAAGCTGTAGAAATGTTGTTTTGCTTTTGTTTGTCATGTGCCTGAGGGCGGGGATTACTGTGTGACTCATGTATTGATGGGTTTGTGGCAAAGGGGTTGTTAAGGAAATGGGATTCATTCTTTATTACTGATTTGTTAAAAAAAGATGGTGACTTTAACTTATTTATTTTGTGGTGCACACTTTGAATTTATTTAGTACTAGCTCCCAATCTAAGTGAGGAATCTATATATCTTGAATGGTGAAATCTTTCGTTTCAAAAAGTAGGGAAAGTTGGCAAAGAACATGTGTTGTTTGGAAGTGGTGGTAGTTTTTTGAAGGTAGTGAATGTTAGTGAAGACAGAAGAGTATATCGTGGTACGAAGTAAAGAACATATCTTGTTTGTTTTTATATGAGAAATTTTGAATGGTAGGGTCATGGCAGTATTAAGAACCTAAAAAGTTACTGCTCACAAATTGATGATTTTTCTTTGTTAAAGATCAGGAATTCAGGATAACTAATCTATTATTGTACACCATTCGTTTTCCCTCTTGGCTCTGTTGTGTTGTTCGTTGATAAACTTTAACCCAGTAGCAACTTGCATTTGCAGGTTATTTATTAGAATGGATACCATCCCAACAAATTCTGAGCGACGCCCATTCTCGATTAAACTATGGCCTCCCAGCCAGAACACAAGGATCATGCTTGTTGAACGGATGACGAACAATCTGTCAACACCGACTCTATTTACCCAAAAATATGGCGCTTTGAGCAAGGAAGAGGCTGGAGAAAATGCTAAGCAAATTGAAGAGACAGCATTTACTGCTGCAGATCAACACTATGAAAATGAGCCAGATGGTGATGGAGCTTCTGCTGTCCAGCTTTATGCCAAGGAATGCAGTAAACTCATCCTAGAAGCTCTGAAAAGAGGTCCTACAAGAAAAGCAGATAGGGAAGTGCCAATTTCTGAGGTAGTCTGCGAAACTTCTTTTGACATTTCCAAAGGGTCACGTGCTTTCATTGAGGCAGAAGAGGCTGAGGAGCTACTGAGGCCACTTAAGGAACCTGGGAACTCGTACACTAAGATCTGCTTTAGCAACAGAAGTTTTGGCTTAGATGCAGCTCGTGTTGCAGAGCCCATTTTGGCATCTCTTAAGGAACAACTGAAGGACGTAGACCTGTCTGATATCATTGCTGGTAGACCCGAGGCCGAAGCCATTGAAGTCATGAGCATATTCTCTGCTGCCCTTCAAGGTTCTGTTTTGAAGTCTCTTGATCTGTCCAACAATGCCTTGGGTGAAAAAGGTGTTCGTGCATTTGGAGCGCTCCTGAACTCACAGAAAAGCTTGGAGGAGCTCTATTTAATGAATGACGGTATCTCAGAGGATGCAGCACGTGCTGTTTGTGAGTTGGTTCCTTTCACTGAGAAGCTTAGGGTCCTTCACTTTCACAATAACATGACTGGAGATGAAGGTGCGTTTGCTATATCTGAGGTCGTTAAACGCTCTCCCTCGCTTGAGGACTTTAGATGCTCCTCAACAAGGGTAG